>BQNB010005050.1:0-104227 GCA_026074375.1 Tanacetum coccineum | reverse complement strand
TCAGTCACTTCATAGATAACGATCGTTAGCTCATTAAGTAATAGTTAGAAACTTACATAGTTAGCTTAGGAAAAAGCCCATGGACAAAACCCATAAGTCTATCCATAGCCGGCCATTGTAAGTATATAAACACCTCTCTATGCCTTGGAGAGGTGGTTGGTTGTTCATTATTTCACACACATAATACAAGTCTCCTTTCATGTTTATTTCTCTCTCTAAAATGTTCATCCAACCACTCTCTCTCTAAAACCATCCCTCTTTCTCTCTTCATGTATGTTATTTGATTATTCTTCAGAGAACCCGATCGTGAGTAGTGTAGTTATAGTAAATCCAAGGTCGTCCCAAGAGCTAAAGGGTGGAAATAAATCTGAGTTTAAAGTGTTACATTTTTAAAGCTGTTTAGAGATGAAGTTGTAAGAGAATAAATTAGAGGAATTAAAGTAGTTTTATCAATCAAAGGAATTGGTATAGTGGAAAACTACTACAAAGGTGGACCAATTTAACTTAATTAAATATCCAAGGTTGAATTATCTTGATCTCAAGTGCAATGTCTAATTCTTGTTTTATTAGTGGTTTTTAAAGTCGACAGACCTAAATAGATATATTTAGTCTGCCCTATAATTCCTGCAGATCCCACTTTACCCCGAAAGGTGGGTCTGGCTATCCAAGTATAGTTGATTAAATCCAACTATCCTAAAGAATGTCTAATAAACCTATTACAGATTATTAACCCTCTTTGAGAGAGTTCATGTGCTTTTTAAGTATATTAAGTGATAAGGGCGGAGACTGGTTAGTTCCTACACTAGGGACGGAGTATCAAATCCTTCCTAGTACCTGATTGATCCCATATTGAATTGGTAAGTCTATTAAGAGTCAAGCACAGATCCAAACCCACCGCAATTACATACCACAAATACCAGGGTTACACGATAGTCAAGGAATATCTAACAAAACAATGGTCAGACAAAGAGATCAAAAATAATTAACCAAGGAATAATTAATAAATTAAATGACAAGAGAAAAATTAAACATAATAAATATCAAGCATCAACAAATTAAGCCGAGACCAAATAAATTATTAAAAATAATTAATTGAAATCAAACTATGATTGTTGAGGAATCACGTACAAATCATGCTGAAATAATGCTCCCGATCTTCTAGTTGGATTTCGTGGCGAACCCCGTAGGGGTTCGCCCTATACCTGAATCAAGCAGCTAGGCAAGCTGTTTCTTCTTTTTTTTCTTGCTGTGTCGAAATTAACAAAGGGTATAAAACCCTTTATTTTTGTCTTCACTTGTCGGCAAGGGGGAAAACTCCTAATGAATTGATATCAATCTGCCACATTCCATCCATTTATATAGATATTATGAACTTTGGGTACTTGGCAACTTTAGTCCTCCATCGTAGTTGTAACTTTATATTTGATCCATGAAACTTTATAATAATTATACACTTCAGGTCCCTGGATGAGTCATACTTTACGGCGTAACCCAATACACGGTTACGCCGTAACACTCCTGACGCGGACTTCCTTCATTAAGAGATAATTTTGGTTACGACGTAATTAATAATCATGTTGCGCTGTAACCCTTAGTCAGCAACAATATAATTTCCATAATAATATATTACAGCGTAACTATATGGGACGTTACGCCGTAAAGTCTCGTCAGCATCGAATCTTCGTATTAAATAAATGATTACATCGTAACTCCTGCGGGACGTTACGCCGTAATGTCTTGAAAATCCAATATTTCTCGTTTTTGTGTCCAAATCCCGTGTTTCTTGTCATATACTTGCATTTTACTTGAAAACAACTAAATAACAGTAAATGTATCGAATTCAAGTATTTATAAGATGATTACAAGTATTTTTAGGGGAAAATTTACACTAAAAAGTATCAAATATTTGATGTTATCAATCACTTGAAGGCAGGTTGTCTCTCCTGATTCAACTGGTATGGTGACCTTGTATCTACATTGTAAAAAGTAGCAAATTAATTTCTTGATCGAAGTACCAGACTAATTAAATTTCCAATTAAAAAGAAGTATTACCTTTTTTGGAGGAGTTTTATTGATCATCAGGTTGACTACTGTTGGTATATGCATCTAAAACATTTGGAGTTGCTCCTGTTCTTGTGGCTTTTCTAATCACGTTTATCGGGCTCTGCATCCCACGATTCACCTGATCCTTCTCATCATATGCATAAATAAACTGTATACCAATAGGTAAATGATGATATAACCGTAAATAGTGGCTCTAAGCCATTAATATGTGCATGCCACCATAGAGTTCCTTCAAATCATGGAATTGTAAAATTGTAGGTGTAGCTCGTTACTGGTCTAATTGAACATTGTGTGATGTAATCTGGTCCAGCCGGTTAGGTTGTCGACATTTTCCTAACACAATGTAGATAGAGGAAAATGATATATAATAGATGAAACCTTAACCCTTTCAAGTACTAAAACGACATAATATACTATAGTGAAGATAAAGATTTGAACATTTAGAATTAAGACTCATGATTTTATCTCGAAATATTGATACATGTCACAACACATGAAATAGAATTCGAAAAAAACACATTATCTTGGCTAAAGTATACTAGGGATATGTTCATACATTCATACGTCAGCACCTACAAAGTAGATCTATCTATTCAAATGAACAGCTTTAGCTTTGCTTTTTGTGCAAATGTGCAACAGCAGCCCGACTATCTCCTAAATTTATCACATACACATCCTCGTCTCTCATTAACACAGCCAATTAACAGGAACACATATGAACTACCTAAAAAAACCTAAAGTTAATAAAAACACTAAAAATTATAAAAAAAATGAAATTAACAAAACCCCTAAATTATGACAAAGCCCTAATTTAAAGAATCAATTTTTATATATGCATAGTTATAATTTGATACCTTTTTTATGTTTTGCGAAGCAATATACAGAATGCTCAAACTGATATCATCTTCTTCCTCATCGTGGTATTTGAATCTTATAACTGTTGCTTCAAAATTTTGTGTTACCGATCAAAAGAAAGTACCAGGATAGAACAAACATAAGAAATAAAAAGGGTTACCAATTTTTCATCTATCATGAAGCATGCATTTTAGGAAGGAACAAACTCCTATCATACAAAATTGCTCTCAATCCAATCACACTAGGAAAATATCAAGCACAATGCTAGTGAATCCAAAACACAATCAATAAGTTGATCAAATGTTAATCTTAAACTAAATGCTTATTCCATTAAAGTCACTAAAAAACAAAACACAGATATCAACATGTTTTAACTACTACCATTAGAATAAAAAATTAGCATAAAATCCAAGCTTACACCAAGATCTTATCTCCATCTCTATTTCCATATCCCATTAACCATCAAAAATCATATCGTAAAGCCATAAACTACCCCAATTAGTAACACTTCTCCGTTTATCCCCAAATGCTGCCTTTGCAAAAATTTAAACAAAACATTAGTCAAAAACTTGATTAAAAGACAGTACTCTGTAAATTACTAATTGTAGGTCATTATGGTTACCTTTCCTTTATACAAATCAGGCGTTATCTCTGATAGCCACAATCCAAGAAACAGAGTCTATAACAATAAAAAAAACAAAACTAATTAATCAAAAAACTCATAAAAATAAATTTATAAACATTGTTTTTTATAAAATAACTTACATCTAATTGTTCTGAAGATGATGATGATCTAATTGTTTCTTAGGCATAAGTTTCTCTCGAGTAGCTTCGATCACATCATCTCCGATCATCATCGATTTCGTCTTCTTATTCTCCTCCGATGATGATGATCTGAAGCATTTTTTGACAGGTGCTACGTCTATCATCATCATCAGGATGAACCTTGATACACAAAAGAAGCTTATGGTTGCCCCACTTTAAGCAAGGGACCTATGTTTGCATTTATTAAAGGAATTTGTAAAGATGAAACTGATTGAAACTTTGGAGTTACACCCTAATTAATGAAATCTAAGAGTACTCAATTAGAGAGGAAAATTCTTTGCATTTTTAAAACCCCTAAAACTGCTCATACCCCCTTGCATTTACTTCACACGCATTTAACAATGATGATGTTTATCAGACACTTTAATAGGATAATTTTTGTACAATTCTCAAAGCGCGTGTTATTCCTCTTGAAGCCTCCACAATAAATATGTGTACTCAATCTTTAAGTATAATAGATTATCCATCAATCAATCAAAATCTAAATCAACACTACATAAAACAAAAAATAATTAAATTAAATTAAATTAGATCATAATTAATTGATGAAAAATCAATTAAGTAATGAATTAATGAATTGTAAAGCAATTAGGTGTGTATATGTGTATACATGATATGATAATCAAGAATATGTGATGATGACGAATGTAATAATGAAGGGTTTTTGTTGAAATTTGGATCGATGGTTATGAATACTTGGATGTCGGTATAGGGAAATAGCTATTACACTCTGTTCTTGAGTTTTTTTAAAAGGAATGGAAAGGGGTGGGTAGGGAAATTACAAAATATTGGTGTTCTTAAGTTTAAAAAAAAGGTATGGGATTTTTTTATGTTAATCTGTTCCGTCCAATATTGGAGGTAAGGCTATCAAGATCGAGATCCTACCCATGATCATTTTTGTGTTTGCAAGATCGGGACCGTAAGATCGGATCGAGATCGTAAGATCCTACAAGAATGTCTTTTCTTGCTAATAAACGTTGATTGTTCATAACATTATACATTTATACATATCTTTTGAATATCAAACACGAATGATAAGATAATTATAAGATAGCGTAAGAAATTTTTTAACTTTTAAACATCATGATAATAAAAATAGTGAAATACATTTAATTTGTTTAAGTTTTTGTAGCTAAATAAACAGTTCAGTGAGATAGAAAAAAAAGACATGAGACGTAAACATGCCAAAAATCTAAAACATAAAAAGTTAATAGATTTCAAATGTTTTGGTAACTTCATTTCCTACAATCAAATAAAATTTCGATTATTTTTTATAGAGTATTCATCACGGATTTTTATGGTAGAAAAATATACATCTTGTAAAAGACTTTATAACATTAATATATTAGTATATAGTAATATAATAGTAAGGAAGAAAAGAATACAAGTCTTATATAGATTTTGACATAAAATAATAAGATAACTTATCAAATTGGTAAGATTGGATCGAGAGCCGATCCTACGATCTTACGTGTGATCCTACGATCTTACTTACAATCCTATCCCACATGCAATCCTATAACGATCCTACATGATTTTAGCTCGTGAGCACGTAAGATCGTACGATCTTACGAGTTTACTCGCGATCTTGACAGCCTTGATTAGAGGGATTAGGATGGGAAGTGGGTTATTAACATCATGTGCTTATGTAAAATTACAATTATATCCTCATTATTCATGCACGTTCTGTATATTTGACCTAGTTTTCACACTTCACAGCTATTATCTCTGTAACTAGACTTTGTTTTTCTCTCATTATCAGGTAAGGGTTTCCCTTGAATCTTAATTTTATAATCTATGTCACATTTACTATTATCATGTTCATATATAGTTGTTGACATCCACATGTTCAGCTGTGTCTTCTTGCGTGTGTTTGTGTTCTGGTCTTTTTCCCATTTGGGTGGTTGTGAGGGGTCCCTCATGAAGCAAGTACCTTGTTTGTTGTGTGTTCTTTTTTATTGTTGTTGTGTTCCTTCTGTGATGTCTGCTATATTTGTAATTCAATGTTGTCTGCAATCTGCGGTCTGCAAAGGTTATGTCTGTCAGTTGGTCTGCAATTTGGCTTTATGTTTGCTGAATATAAAGTT
Organism: Tanacetum coccineum; assembly: GCA_026074375.1. Taxonomy (NCBI): domain Eukaryota; kingdom Viridiplantae; phylum Streptophyta; class Magnoliopsida; order Asterales; family Asteraceae; genus Tanacetum; species Tanacetum coccineum. Next base: position 98,396 of record BQNB010005050.1, on the reverse strand, counting down.
AAGTCTTGTGGTTAGACACTGATGTGTGATTGATCCAGGTTTACTTGGGAAAATATATTGCCGAGTGGGCTTGGCTCTTTCGTACAACAGTGAGTGGCCACATATTTTTATTGTTTATGGTCTAGTTTGTCTTGTTTTGTTTTGTGATAGTAATCCTTTGTTGGTATATAGCAATGTATTATTTAGATAACATTTATCTTGGGTAAATTTTTGTGAGATTGATGCATACAATGGCATTTGTCTTAAAACGTAAAATAAAAAACGTATCATGCATTTGTGATCCATTGAGAAAAGTGTATAAAATGGAGCTCTTTAATTTTCTCAAGAAAATATTCTTTCCATGATAGATTGGGTAATGGAGGAAAATAAGTGAATAATGTATATAGTTTTGAGGGTATATTGGTAATTTTATTAGCTTCATTATCCTTTCTTTGCTACTTAAAAATATAAACTCAAGAACACAAATTGCAATAGCTACTTTCCTCATACTGTCATCCCTTACTTTACCTTTCACATCCCATCCTCTTCTATTCATTAAAGTTTAGATTCGAAAACAGAGCGTTAGAGTTTTGAAAGAGAAATGCATTCTTTTTTTCTTCTAATTTTACAGTTAGACCCAAAACGATTAGCTATTAAAATTAGAGTACATATGCGTTTCTTCTTCCTTTTTGTTTCTTTGGTTTATAAAGAAGGGCGTGTTTTTTATTAACATATAAGTCGATGTATTATATTAACTTCAATTTTGACCTTTAAGTTTTTTTAATTATCTTTATCTTGTCAAAGTTTTTTATTTTTATGACACATGAATGTTTTTCACTTCTTTTTAAAAAACGCAATTAAACAAAAAATTACTCAAATTGGTAAATACTTAAGTTTTTTTAAATTAAACATATGAGTTAGGAAAATAAATTATAATTAAGTTATTACTTCAAAAGAAAAAGAATTGATTTTTTTTAAATCTCACTTGAAGTTTTGTTTTATTGTATAAAAGATTCTTAAGTTGGGATCTGTTTTTTTTCTATATATATAAATTTTTTCTTACCAAAATCTTAATAGTTAACGATGTTAAACCATGATTTAATACATCGATTTAGGAATGTTAATGTTTTGTATTTTTTTTTGCGATTTAGGTGTTAGAAGAATCAAGTCAATATTATTAAACAATAAAGAGAAAAATTAAGCATTAGTATTGGTTAATAATTTTTCTATTGGTGTCCTTGTTAATACAAATAATGTGTAAAAACGTTATTTATATTTTTCGACCTCTCAACGTTTTGGTAATAACAAAATGTAAAAACGTTTACAATAAAAATAAGCGTTTACAAATTATCAAATGTAAAATTCTATTTCTAAGATTAGTGATCACTTAAGGTATGAACAAACAAAATAATTAAGCATGATTAGTGATCAAGAAAATATTTTTCTCTTAATCCTCACTTTTAATTCTTCAAAAGTATTTTCTCAAAAATACATTTACAAAATATTTTTTAATTAAAAGAAAAGTTTTATTAAAAACTTAAAATTTAAAATTCAAATTTTTTCCCAAAATGGAAGGTTCCATAACAGATACAACATTCACCACAAAAAGACAAAAAAGGGAGCGGAGTCTAGTGGTGGCCCCCTTATAGGCCTGGCGGCCCCCTTATATAAAAGGGACCGCCGGGATCGCCACCAGATGACCGTTGGGATTCCCTGCCTATAAATACTGCTCCATTCCCAGCAGAAAAACATTCCTCTTTGCACGAAATTTTTTAGTCTTTTCTTTCTCTCTCTAAACCTTTTTTCTCGCACTAAAACTCTTGATCACTAACATACTTAGATCTTGTTTCAAGTGATCTAATCTCTTCTTCTCATCTCTTCCCTCGCATTCAAGTGCAAGAGAAGAACATTCGTATTCGTCAAGAAACGAAGTTTTAATTAGTGAGCTCTCCTCTTTTCTTCTAAGTACCAAAACCTCTATTGTATTTATCTGTGTATTAGTGTGATTTCGGTATTTGTTAAGATCCGATAGTGTATATTTTGTGAGTGTGGATAAAATGCTTAAAAAATATAGGAACGCATTAATCTTGTGAAGTGGAAGATTGGTTCTAGCTACGATTAGACATGACATTTACTTAGGGGGAGTCGGAAAATAATGTAAGCGAGCGTGTAAACGGTTTTCTCCTCCTAAAGGGAGCTTGTTTGACATAGTACAATCTCGAGTCAATACTACGGGGAGTGGAGTAGGGCGAAGAGGTGCTTCTAGCCGAACCACTATAAATCTCGTGTCTTGGTTTGGTTGTATCCTTTCCTTGTATCTCTTACATAAATTATTGTTGTTATTTAGTTTTTGGTTAGAAGTTATTGCTTGTTTTTCATATGAGATTTATTGAACATATAACTCATATCTAATACATTTTTGAATAGTAAAATTTTTTAAACCGTAAAATAAATGTGTAAACTGTTCAAACCCCCCCCCCTTCTGGTTTCCACATTGGTATCAAGAGCAAGGTCATCAAGATTTTTTTAAAATAAACCTTTATTTTTAAAGCTTGGATCGATCTCATGGGTTCTGACAAATTCCTAGAAGACATTCTATGGGGGGGGGGGTAAAGACCACCGCTCTTTTGAAAGCTATAGTTATTATTTATAGAAAAATGATACAAGACATATGTTTAAATCAAAAACTAGATCTTTGGCATGTTTTTACCACAAATGGTGGAATTTCCACCTATTGTACAAATCCAGCGAAACCAAATTAGATGAGGTTATCCCTTTTGAAAAAACAAATCGAGATCTTCAAAAAGAGACTGCAAAAAATAATGAAGCCGAAAATGGTAATTTACAATGCTTTGCCAAGATAAGAATATAAAGAAAATTTTCATGTGTAACACGCCAAAGAAATTTGGAAAACTTTGTTTAATCACCCATAAAAGGTCATACCAAAGTATAAAATAATACGATCGACCTATTGGTTCAACAATAAAACAATTCATCATTTTCCAAAACTACTCATAGACAGATTGTGCTTTTGCTAGATATAATACTATTAATTACTATTCTTAGAGCTCTTTAAGATGGTTATTCCAGTACAAACTACATAAGGACGTTTCTTAGGGCCTCTAACAACCTAAATTAGAGAGCAAAGGTCACGGTGAACGATTAAAGAGTCAAAGACTACTTAACATCACTATCTCTGATGAACTTATCAGGAACCTCAAATTCACGAAATGATCAACAAGAAAGATTCCCCAATAGTAAAAGCAAAATTTTAAAGGAAATCTATTGCTTTAAAGGCTAAGAAAGAATCTAGTGATAAAGAGTGTTCGACTTCCGGTAGTGAAGACGAAGAGTACGTCATGGCGGTAAGAGACTTCAAGAAGTTCTTTAAAAGAAGAGGTAGATTCGTGAGGCAACCTCGGAATGACAAAAAGACGTTCCAAAGAAGCCGTGATGACAAGAACGGTAAAAGTGATAGAAAATGCTTTAGATGCGGCGATCCGAATCATCTTATTGGAGAATGTCCAAAACCACCGAAAGATAAGAACCAAAGAGCTTTTGTCGAAGGCTCTTGGAGTGGTAGCGGTGAAGAAGATGATAAGAAGGTCAAAAATGAAACGTATCTTATAGCTCATGCATCAAGTGAGGTATGTTCCTAATCCTCCTACTTTAGTGATGAAAATTCATCAATTGATGATTTAGCTTTAGACAATGAATATGATAAATTATGCAAAATGAGTCTAAAGATAATCAAATAAGACAAAAGGATAAAAGATACTAGAGAATCTCTAGAAAATGAGCTTAGAAAATTAAAAGATAAATTCCCCATACTCAAGAAAAACAAGGGAGTTGATCTCGATTGTGCAAAGTGTCATGCACTTAAAATTGAGAATGAAAAGCTCAAAGAAGAATCCACTAGATTAAACAAATTTGAAAAGAGTACACATTGCTTAAATGAAATGTTAAGTAATCAAAAACTCTCCGGTGATAAATTAGGTTTAGGGTTTAATTCATTTGAAGCATCAACTAGTGGAACTAAGAAAATAAAATTTGTGAAAGCTCATAAAAAGGGGTATTCTGATGGAGGTCTCATAAATATGGGCGACCCCCCTAAATGACCAGGCGGCCCCCAAAATAATTATGGGACCGCCACCAACAACGCCTGGATCTGAGAAAACTGTGTCTTTTCAAAAATCCATTTTGGGTCCTAGACCAAAACACATAACTGTAAACAAATCCAAAGTTCCCGTTGCTAGTGACAATGAAGTTAAACAATTCTATAAGTCAATGTCAAAACCCGGAGTTAGATTTTTGAAACCAAACTTTAGGTCAAAAACTCCACCTCCTAGAAAAGTTAATAATAATTATCCTCGTTCTAAAACATCGCAACCAAGAAGACATGTTGGTCGACAAAACCAACCTCATGGCTTTCCCGTAACTTGGAACAACTTTCCACGTCAAAGTTACATGCCATGGGAAATGTGTCTTCCATTCTCACATCCCAACCAATTGCATCAAATGCAAGGGATGTTTGGCACTAACAACTTTGGACCTATGAGATATTGGGGACCAAATGTTTGAGTTATTGTCTTATATAAATAGATATGCCTTGGAGTCGACTTGGAGCCCGACAAATGGATCAAGGATAGCGGATGCTCTAAACATATGACGGGCAACCGAAAGCTCTTCTTCCCACTACAAGGCATACAATGAGTAACATCATTTTTGGTATGTAATCTTCGCGGTAAACATCAGTGGGCAAAGGTAAGATTTCCTAATAAATCCTCTCAAAATAGATAATTAGAACATGTTAATAACTTAGGATTAATTTGCTAAGTATAGGACAAATATGTACAATAAGTGTAGATTAACTTTCCTCTGAACATGAAAGTGAAATCAATAAGGACGGTAAAGCTATAGGTAGAGGTATTAGGAAAAAGGCTTTATATTGGATTGAAATTAAGAAATTAGCCAAATGACAAATTTGTCTAACAACGATTGATGAAAATTCCACCTTGTGGCAAAGGAGATTAGGACACGCAAATATGCGTCTCATTCAATCGTTGGCCTCTAAGGAATTAGTTAGAAAGCTACCCAAGCTTAAGTTTAATCAACATTTTTGTGATGCTTGTAAAATGGGAAAACAAGCTCATGCTAGTTACAAAGCTAAGAATGTAGTCCCAACGACTAGATGCTTAGAACTTCTCAGTAGTAGAGATCTCTTTTGTCCATCCTCCGTACGGAGTTACGAGGAAACCAGTCTACACCCTAGTCATAGTAGATTTACTACTCAAGGTATTACTTGGACTAGATTTCTTAAGGGTAAAACCAAGCTTTCGATAATTCAAAATATTTAGTAAGAAAATCAAAAACCAATTATAATGTACAATAGTGTCAATAAGAACCGACCAAGGTAGAGAATTTGATAATGAGGTGCAATTTGGAGAATTTTGTAATGCCAACGGTAAAAATAACTGGGGGGGCATCACTTTTCTCAGCTCCATGCACTCTTCAATCAAATGGCGTGGTCGAAAGGAAAAATAGGACACTTCAAGAAATGAGTAGGACTATGTTGAATGAGCAATCGTTACCATAAAAGTTTTGGTGTAACGCTGTAGATACTTCAACATACATTCTCAACCGAATTCTCATTAGAACCCATTCTAGGAAAAAACACCTTATAAACGCATAAAGAGGTAGAAACAACCTACGTTAGATAATTTAGGCGTTTGGAAGCAAGTACTTACATTTTAAAACACAAAAGACGACTTACCAAGTTTGAACGACCAACGTCAAACGAAGTGTCTCTATGGTTATTCTCAAAGTATAAAGCCCTAACATCATCCTGAACAAACATACTAAGGAAAGTCGACAGAATCACATTAACGTGACATTCGATGAAACGTCCTCTCCACCCTCTAAGACATCACCCTTGGTGGATGATGACTTAGATGAAGAATAAGCAATTAAGGTCACCGAAAAGAAAAACCTAGAAAATGACATTGTGGATGAAACTTTAGAGATCGATGAAATAGTCAACCTTAAGGAATCTAGGAACCATCCATTAGAAAATGTCATAGGAAACCTTAACCAGAGAACCCTTAGGTCACAAGCCCAAAACCAAAGTAACTTCTTTTGTTTTATATCAGCTACAAACCTAAGAATGTGAAATGAAGCTTGAGGCGAAGATGCAAGTTGGATAAGTCGCCATGACAAGAAAGACTTAATTAATTCGTTGCTAAGATCGTTTGGGAGTTGGATCCTCAAACCTAGGATATGAACAATCAAGGAACTAAGGTGTAGTATTTATAAATATTTATACGAGAACGGTATTGTTTTCTCAAAATACACAGCTAGTAGTGCTCAAGGCTACAAACTAACAATAGGGCCATCGATATTATGAAACTTATGCCCCGGTTGCTAATACTTGAGTCCATTAAATTATTATTAGTCTTATGCTTGTGCCTTTAATATTTAAACTATTCCAAAAAGATGTAAAAAAATATTCCAGAACGTTTTAATCAATGAGGAGGTATACTTGGCACAATTTCCACGATCCCTTGCATTTTCGAAAAACCGGGAGTCATGTTATAAATTAAAGAAAAGCCTTCATAGGTCATAAAACAAGCACCCAAAGCTGGTTATGAAAGTTAGAAAGCTTTCCTTAAGTAAACCTGAAATATAAAATGGGAATGGTAGATAACACTCTTTTTACTAAGAAGAAAAGTTCAAATCTCATCATTGTTCAAATATATGTCGATGACATTATATTCGGTTCGACTTGTCAAGACATGTGTGATGACTTTGCCAAAATCATGCATGACGAGTTCGAGATGAGCATGATGGGTGAACTTAACTTCTTCCTTGGATTACAAATAAAACAAATGGAAGATGGTATCTTCTTTAATCAATATAAATATATTAAAGAAATGCTTAAGAAATTTGGTCTAGAGGATTCTAAACCAATGAAAACCTTCATGTCCTTTGATACTAAACTCACAAAAGAGAAGAGTGTGAGTCGGAGATAGTATCCCCATTTGGTTTTATAGAAAATCGAGGCATGAAGGTAGTTATTATACCTAACGGCAAGATAGACCCAATATTCGATGTTTAGTGTCTGCCTTTGTGCTCGCTTCCAAGAGGCTCCCAAAACCTCTCACCTTAAAGTGGTTAAGCGTATCATCCAATACATTAAAGTCACTACGGAGCACTTAGGTTTATGGTATCTAAGGGGACCAGCATAGAAACCACAGTATAGCCGACTGATAATGTGAGGAGATTTATGTAGACCGACAAGAGCAAATCACGTATATGTACTAGTAGTTCGTCCGGGATGTTAGTATTTAACATCTTGGTTTTCCGAAAAACAAACCGCGCTAGTCTATATCCAATACCGGAAAGCCGAATACGTAAAGCGCCAGAAAGGCATGTCAACAAGCAGTATGGATGAAACAAGCTCTTATCGACTACGACATAACGACACGACGACTTCCCCATCATAGGTGCGACACAAAGCGCGATTGACCTTAGCACCCGGTGCAACATTCTCGTACCAAACACATCGAAATATGTCACCACTTTCTTCGTGATAATGTCCAGAAAGGACATATCTCAATCAAAAAGGTGCAGTCCGTCGATAACATCGCCGACATTCTTACTAAACCCCTTAAACGTTAAATCGTTTAACTATCTAGGCTTGGTTTAGGTAAAGATGGAACACATTTTTTTTTCTTTTAAAATAAAAACCATATGTGTTCGCTTCTTCCTCTTCTACTTTCGATTCTAGTCCGTGTTCCATTCCGTGTTGTGACAACTTGAATACTTCATCTGAAGTACTTTAAGCATTTTTAATTCGCGAAATGCAAATTAAAATGTCACCCCTCTTTGTTAAATTTTCGTCAAAAACTCAAGCCCAATAACCTTTACTGAGGGCGGCCCCCATATAGGCGGCCCCCCAATATATTTGGGACCGCTAGGAGATATAGGACCGCCAATAATAGACCATAATATGGAACACTTAAACAAAATTTTTCAAAACACAAAAACAAACACTCCTTTATCTGCTGCCATTGACGAACACGACCCAAAACCCACCAAAACTCAAATTCAACCATTAAAACATCAATTGAAGATCAAATCAACACTAATAATCAATCCTACTAATATCACAAAGATCAAATTAAATTAAGTCACTTTTATCAATTTTCATTCAATATGAGTAGACACCCAAAAATATGAAATTGGGGATTTTCAAGTTTTCTTTCAATTTTGATACAATGAAGACAACTAGGATACAATGTATAACTAATATGCATCCCAAGATAAGGAATAGCATACATAGTGAATTTACTGAAAAATTGATTTCGAAACCAAAAACCCAAATTTTATTTTCCAAAGTCACCTCACGGTAGTAACATAATAAATTGTTGTTGTGCATTTACTCCAATAAAAAATGTTTTTTTTCCAAACACATGCATATGATCTCATGAACATATTTCAAGACACATAATTCGAATGTATTTTTTGACTGTTAGGAATGAGCAAAATCAAATTACGGAGCGTTTGGATTCACTCGTAAGATTTTATATTTGAGTCGAGTAAATCGTTACTGCCACATTTGTTACATCTAGACACACACTAGAAGTAATGTGCATAACCAACTACAAGTGAAACGGTAATAAAATGTGATTTTGCTTTTGTTTTAGGAAATCATGCCTCGTAAGTCATTCGAGGATCATAAAAATACAAAATAATACATACCAATGATATCACATGAATACCGTACTCCTATAAAATAAATACTAAGAGACCTTGAAAGCCGTTACATTCATGAGGGTCGGGTGGTTTTTGACAACTTTGCAGATCTAAACTATGTTCGGTCTTTGTTCCATTTTGTCGAGTTTGAGTGTCTCCTTGAAATAAATGAAACACAATAAGATATTATCCTCGCTTCAATTCTCGATTTTCAAGCACATCAAGTTAGTTATTCTGACAAGGTCAAATGTTTTGTCGAATGTTATTCCAAATCAATTCTTCGCTAACTCTCTTGAAGAATTTGCTCCAAATTCTTGATATAACCTTATTAAGGTTCGTGTGACTTACCAATCGATGGAGACTTGATGAGTTGGCAAATGTATACTCCTTTCGATCGTCCCCATATCAAACCGAACCTTCCTCAAGTGTGAGACATCATTCGTTATTTGAATTAATCTGAGATGATCAAGTCTGTCGCAGTTCCGCCATGAGAAGAAATGATAGTTCCTTGAATATCAAGTTCTAACTTGTGAAGATTTAGCCAACCTGAATCCTTTAGAAGAAAATATCTGGGAAAATGTCTTTTGTCCTGGGGGTAATCGGATGCATGTTCCTGCATGTCTTTGTTAATGCTTATGTGGTCGTACACTCCGAAAGATTCAACCTTGCCTATTTCATGACAAAACGAATAGAGTGGGTTACTAAACAAAAGAGGTTAATTCTACCATATGGTATGTTATTAACTCGTTTGTTTAAATTCATCATTAGGGAAAATCCCGAATTAGAAAATGAGTCCTATGTCTTGTACGATCGTGTCATGACTCCTCTTGCCGCTCAACTAGAGCGAAAATTAAGAAGAGATCGTGGCACGAGAAGAGGTCGTCATTCCACTTCTTCTTCTTCTTCCTTCAATCAACCATCCTCATCTCATCGCAACGATGATGATGATGATGGGAATGACGAAGGGACCATCCAACAGACGCAAGAACTCCTTCCCTAATTCGTTATGTTAACTCTTTAACTAATCAAGTTCCTTAAGTTTTTCAAAACCCACCTAACATTGACCCTCACCTTGAACCATTTTACATCTGCTAAACCGAAATCATCAACCGTCAAGTACAATTACAAGATGAGCAACATGGTGGAGTAAGGTCAATCAGAAAAAGTCTTAGAAGGTTGTGGAGAAACATGAAGAAGTGAGCAATAAAGGAAATTGCTTTATGACATTATTATCTACATTATTTACTAATCTATTATGCTTAGGTGTTTATCTTTATGCTACTCATTAGTTAACTTAGTACTAAAATGGTCAACATAAGCTTAGCCAAAGGATGTTCTTTTGATTTTATCATCATAAACCAATGCTTGCATGCACCTCGATTAGACTCTTTGCTATATATATGATATTATGCATGCTTATCTTTTGATAAAATTTTGCCTACATATGCTTCCCTCATAGAACTCAAGATAGTTGATATTGTGAAGTTGGAATATAAGATTAATATTGAATTCATAGATGAATAGGATTGACTGAAAAGGGAAATTTAGAAATTTTTAAATACAAGCATATCAGGAAATTCTGGAAAAAGTTTCTTGTCTCCAGAAAACGGCCCCCTAAAATACTGGGTGGCCCCCTTAAAATATATAGGGACCGCAGGGTAATTAAGGGACCTCCACAGAGGTCATGGATTCTTCCTACTGTGACCAACCCTGAGATTTCTGTGTATTTAGACGACTATCCTATCTAGGCCTAGCTAAAAAAAATCTGCATTTTAACAACACTATTTGGAATCTAAAACTCAACCCCATGCCTTACTACATCTTCATCCCTATCTCTTCCACCTTAAATCATGAACTCTTCTCTATCCCTTCACCACTCACATTTTCCTTCACCTCATTCTACCATGAATTCTAAAAATTCTTCCTCATCTAACCCTTCCAAGAAAATCAAACTCACCATAATCCTTTTAGACAACTATTTATCAACATATCTTGTGATGAAGATATCACCACCACATCTTCTCCTACAATAACTTCTTCATCCGTGAAGCTTGAATTGACCCACCCAAATTATGCATAAATTGTTCACCAAGCATTGGTATTTGAATGCAAACAAGCAAAGATTACCCGCGCGTTGCTGCGGGCTTTATTTTTTCGCGCGTTATTGCGGGGCATTTTTTTTGTTCGGGTTAATTTCTTCGGTCTCATGTTTAATAGTTTGTTTTTTTTCTCATATTAAATGACAATTGTTTTTTTCAATAAAGGGGATTTTTTTTTTTGCCCAGGTCGATAGAAAGTCGTAAACGTAATTTTTTTTCTTCTTATTTTTTACGAAAAAAAGGGGGAGTATAAAGTTTTTTTTTCCAGATGAACAGTAACCACCGGGCCTGGCCGATGTGGACTACACTGTTCATCGATGAACAGTAAAGCCCGTTACTGTTTTGGCATTTAGTGTAATGATAAATGTGTGTATATATAATTAGAGTACATATGCGTTTCTTCTTCCTTTTTGTTTCTTTGGTTTATAAAGAAGGGCGTGTTTTTTATTAACATATAAGTCGATGCATTATATTACCTTCAATTTTGACCTTTAAGTTTTTTTAATTATCTTTATCTTGTCAAAGTTTTTTATTTTTATGACACATGAATGTTTTTCACTTCTTTTTAAAAAAACGCAATTAAACAAAAAATTACTCAAATTAGTAAATACTTAAGTTTTTTTAATTAAACATATGAGTTAAGAAAATAAATTATAATTAAGTTATTACTTCAATAGAAAAAGAATTGATTTTTTTTGAAAAACAAAAGTCTCACTTGAAGTTTTGTTTTATTGTATAAAAGATTCTTAAGTTGGGATCTGTTTTTTTCTATATATATAAATTTTTTCTTACCAAAATCTTAATAGTTAATGATGTTAAACCATGATTTAATACATCGATTTAGGAATGTATGTTTTGATTTTTTTGCGATTTAGGGTTAGAGAATCAAGCAATATGATTAAACAATATATTGAAAAATTAAGCATTAGTATTGGTTAATAATTTTTCTATTGGTGTCCTTGTTAATACAAATAATGTCTAAAAACGTTATTTATATTTTTCGACCTCTCAACGTTTTGATAATAACAAAATGTAAAATTTTATTTCTAAGATTAGTGATCACTTAAGGTATGAACAAACAAAATAATTAAGCATGATTTGTGATCAAGAATCTCTTAATCCTCACTTTTAATTCTACAAAAGTATTTTCTCAAAAACACATTTACAAAATATTTTCTAATTAAAAGAAAAGTTTTGTTAAAAACGTAAAATTTGAAATTTAAATTTTCCCCCTAAAATGGAAGGTTCCATAACAGATACAACTTTCACCACAAAAAGACAGAAAAAAGAGCGGAGTCTAGTAACGGCCCCCTTATAGGCCTGGTGGCCCCCTTATATATAAGGGACCGCCACCAGATGACCGTTGGGATTCCCTGCCTATAAATACTGCTCCATTCCCAGCAGAAAAATATTTCTCTTTGCACGAAATTTTTCAATCTTTTCTTTTTCTCTCTAAATCTTCTTTTTCTCACTAAAACTTTTGATCACTAACATACTTAGATCTTATTTTAAGTGATCTAATATCTTTTTCTCATCTTTTTCCTCTCATTCAAGTGCAAGAGAATAACATTCGTATTCATCAAAAAACGAAGTGTTAATTAGTGATTTCTCATCTTTTCTTCTAAGTACCAAACCTCTATTGTATTTATCTTGTGTATTTGTGTGATTCGGATATTGTGTAGATCCGATAGTGTAGATCTTGTGAGTGTGTATATCTTGTGAAGTGATAGATTGGTTCTAGCTAAGATTATGACTCGACATTTAGCTTAGTGTCGAAAAATAATGTAAGCGACGTGTAAACGATTTTCTCCGCCTAAAAAGAGCTTGTTGACATAGTGAAATCTCAAGTCGGATACTCGGGGAGTGGAGTAGGGCGAAGAGGTGCTTCGTAGCCGAACCACTATAAAATCTCGGTGTCTTGATTTGGTTGTTTCTTTTCTTATCTCTTTACATTATTATTGTTGTTATTTAGTTTTCGTTTAGATAGTTATTGCTTGTTCATATTGTGATTTGATTGAACATATAACTCGGATCTATACATTTTTTGAAAGTAAACTTTTAAACCGTAAAACAAACGTGTAAATTATTCAACCCCCCTTTCTAGTTTATGCTTGTTAGAATGAGAGAATGAAAACGTACAGGTATATGAGTGGTTGTTAGTATTGACCAAAAAGTGATATAACTGGGGTTCATTTGTGGTTTAAGGCTTTAACGTATTGGAACTCTCAGATCTGGCACGCTAAGTGAGAAGTTGATGTTAGTATGTCCATGGAATAACTTTATGTGTATGTTGATACAAGGTTTTGGTCTTGTATTGAGATGCAAAAGTTGGAATCTGTGTTGTAGAATCAGCCTTGGACGGGGAGGCCATGCTGCGTATTACTAATTGGTTTCTGTGTTGGCTAGGTTAGTTCCTCACTTGGTAACTCTTGAGAGTATGATGAATTGAAAGTATGTGTAGGGCCTTGCTTCACAAATTTCATGGGATATGGTGGCAGACGGAGTCCTAAGACTATGCAGAGAGGCATGCGATTCTGATGAACTTAACCGATGAGGCTGTGTGAAATGGATCAATTAAGAAAGCTTGAAAAAGAGGAAAAATGTGGGTGGAAACTAGCAAGGATAAAGAATGGTAAGGATGACATAACGAGGACTAGGACTGGGAATGTTTTTGCTACTACTGTAAACCCTATAGGAAGAGAGAATATGGGTACTTGGTACAAGTGTACCACCTGCAACTCCTACCATGCACCCGGAGGACCTTGTCGCACATGCTTCAATTGTAACCGTCCAGGTCATTTGGTAAAGGATTGTAGAGGCGTTCCAAGGAATGTGAATCCTGTCAATGCTAGAAACCCAACTGTTAGAGCATGTTATAAGTGTGGTAGTACCGACCATGTCAGGCCAGCTTGTCCTAGATTGAATAGGGCACGAGGCCTGGAAGAAAATCATCCAAATCAAGTTACTACTAATAACAGGGGTCAGGTCAATGGGAACCAGGGAAAACCAGGCTAGGGTAGGCATTCATGTTGGGAGCATAGGAAGCTCGCTTGGATCCAAACATTATGACGGGTACGTTTACTTTGAACAATCACTTTGCCACTACCTCTTTTGACTCTGGTGCCGATTATAGTTTTGTTTCCACTACTTTCATACCTCTGTTAGGCTTAGAGCCCAGCGACTTAGGTTTCAGATATGAGATTGAGATAGCTAGCGGGCAGCTAGTAGAGATTGATAAGGTTATTAAGGGTTGTAAACTAGAAATCGAGGGTCATGTCTTAGACATCGATTTGATACCTTTTGGACATGGGAGTTTTGATTTGATTATATGTATGGACTGGTTGTCTAACTATAAGGTTGAGATAATTTTCCATGAGAAGGTAGTGAGGATACCACTATCGAATGGCAACGTGCTTAGAGTATTAGGAGAGAGACCGGAAGAGAAAGCGATATTTTTAATGGGTGTTAAGAAACAAGAAGAGATTGTTGTGGTTAGAGATTTTCCTGAGGTATTTTCGGATGACCTATCTGGATTACCGCCTATTTATTTTTGAGAGATTGAGTTTAGGTTGGAGTTAACCCTGGTGCACACACTGGTAGCAAGTTCTCTTATTCGTTTTGCACTTTCTGAATTGGAGCGAGTTGTCGGGACAACTTCAAGGAACTCCCAAGTCAAAGGTTTCCATTCAGACAAGCTCATCGCCTTGGGGAGCGTCAGTTGTTCGTTAAGAAGAAGGTGGTCGCTTTTCTTGGCTGTGCTTTGGATTATTGAGAATTGAACAAGTTGACTGTTTAGAATCGTTATCCACTTATAGAATTGTTGATCTATTTGATCTACTACAAGGGTCGTAGTCTTTTCATCAAAGATAGATCTTAGGTGTGGATACCATCAGCTGGGAGTGCGTAAGGATGACTTACCAAAGATGCGTTTAGAACCGTTATGGACATTTCGAGTTCACTGTAATGCCTTTAGTTGACTAATGACAGCAATATTATAGATTGATTGACTATGTATGTAGGTCGTATCTTAATAAGTTTGTGATTTGTGTTATAGCACGATATCTTAATTACTCTAAGACTAAGAGGAGCATGTAGAAATTTAGGGTTAGTCTTGGATCTGCTCAAAAGGAGAAAATGTATGCTAAGTTTTCTAAGTTTGAATTCTGGCTAAGAGAAGTGCAGTTTCTTGTGCATGTGATAAATGGTAATGGAATTCATGTGGACATACAAAAACAAAAAAAAAAAAAAAAAATTTGTAAGATTGAATCTATTAGAATTGGAATGCCCTTAGAACTTCGATGAGGTCTGGTAATTTTAGGATTGGGTTAGGTAATTACTTATAGGTTCTTTAAGATTTTATAGATAGCTAAGTCTCTTATTATCTTGTCTCAGAAGAGTAAGACTTTTGATTAGGGTGAGAAGCAGGAATTGGCATTTCATACCTTGAAGGATAAGTTGTGTAATGCGCCTGTTCTAACACTCCCCGATGGACCAGAAGACATTGTGGTATATTATGATGCATCCGGGATAGGACTAGGCTGTGTGTTAATGCAGAGAGGTAAAGTGATAGCCTATGCGTCTAGGAAGTTGAAAATTCATGAGACTAAATATACTACCCATGATTTAGAGTTGGGTGCGGTGTGTTTGTCACTTAAGATATGGAGGAACATTATCTGTATTAGGATTAAAGAGTGTAATCTATACGGATCATAAGAGTCTTCAGGCATTTCATTTTGTCAGAAGAATTGAATATGCGACAGCGTCGCTGGATAGAGTTGTTTAGTGATTATGACTGTGAAATTCGCTACCATCCTGGTAAGGCAAATGTGGTGGCTGATGCCCTAAGTAGGAAGGAAAGAGTAAAGCCTAAGAGAGTTAGAGACTATGGAATAGGATCCTTCAGTCGAATTTAAACATAGGATATGGTGGCTTAGATGGACGGCTATGGATTGAGTTTGTAGTATTATAGAGAGGTTTAGATGAGATGATAGAACAAAGAAGAATGGAAACTTTCGTATCCTTGTCTGATCTGAATATGGGTACCTTTGATGGGTGATGGTGAGAACCTGATAATGGATATAAGCCAATAGTCAAAGTTACTCTCTACACCCAGGAGCTGATAAGATGTATTATGATTTGAGAGATTGGTATTGGTGGCCTGGAAGAAATAAGATATAATTAAGTATTTAGTAAGTGTTTAAACTTGTATTGAAGGTTAAGGTTGAGCATCAAAAGGCCAATGGCTTGCTCCACAACCTGAGGATTCCCGTATTGGAAATGGAAAGGATAGCTATGGATTTTTGTGATAGTTAATGAGGACTAGTAGTGGGTATGACACAATTTGGGTCATTATGGACCGATTGACTAAGTCTACTCATTTTCTACCTATGTGTGAGGATTATATGATGAAGGTTGGCTAGATTGTATTTGAATGAGATAGTTGCTAGACATGGTGTGCCGATCTCGATTATATCGGATCGTGATAGTCGTTTCACATCGAGGTTTTGGCAGTCAATGCAAGAGGCATTAGGGACTCGTTTAGATATGAGTACGGCTTATCACCCTCAGACCGATGGTCAGAGTGAGCATACTATTCAGACTTTGGAAGACAT
The DNA here is from genome assembly GCA_026074375.1 of Tanacetum coccineum. NCBI lineage: Eukaryota > Viridiplantae > Streptophyta > Magnoliopsida > Asterales > Asteraceae > Tanacetum > Tanacetum coccineum. The sequence goes on along the minus strand of BQNB010005050.1, from coordinate 81,952 downwards.
GCCGTAGAGATGCATTCCAGGACTTAGAAAGGAAGTTGGGATGTTAATCTGCTGTTGGTTGAGTTTTCAGTATATCAAGAGTTTATCATTCTAGTGTGAGATGTGCTCTGTTTGAGGCATTGTATGGTAGAAAGTGTCGTTCGCCAATTATGTGGGCTGAGGTTGGAGAAGGTCAGTTGATAGGACCTGAGTTAGTGCAAGAGACTACTGAGAAGATCTCGCAGATTAAGGATAGACTTAAGGCTGCGCGTGATCGTTAGAAAAGTTATGCTGATAAGAGGTGAAGCCTCTAATGTTTAGTCGTAGGTGACTATGTCTTGTCAAAAGTGTTGCCTTGTAAAGGTGTGGTATGCTTTGGGAAGAAAAAGGATGTTAGCACTAGGTTTGGTTGGATCGTTTGAGATTGTGAGAAAATAGGCCTGGTGGCCTATCGATTAGATTTTTTCCTAAGGATTGAATCGGTGTTCATGACACGATACACGTGGCCATGGGGGGGGGGGGAACCATTTAAGAAGTGGTTGGCTGATCCAACACTGAGTGCATTTGGATGAGATTGCGTTGTCTGCTAAGTTGAATTTTGGGAAGTGCCTAGGGAATCTTTGGGAAAGAGAGTTTATAGATGTTCAAGCGTTGTAGGATTTCCAATCTTTAAGGTTCGGGGGAACTTCGAAACGTGCCTTGAGTTCATACGTTGGGTAACTGAAGATCAGATGAAATGAAATAACGAATTTGTTTAGTGATCTTAGTAGTTGGATTTTGGGGATGAAATTCTTTTAAGAGGGGTAGAATGTAACCTTTGCCTTTTTTGTGTTTTGAATATTTCATTTATAGTCCTTTGACTATTTGACTTTTGTCATTTTATTCAGATTTTTGTACCGTATTGACGGTGGTGATTTTATGAGATATGTGATGATTTAAGGTTTATTGTGATTAATAATCCCTTTTGGAAGGTATTATTGTGTTATGTGTATTCCGGGTGGTTTGACCCGTGAATTTTGAGAAATGCCAAAAAACGAGTCCGACACGTCCGTTAATGTCTAAATTAAGTTTTGAAGGGTTTAAAGTGAAAATATATCATGTGAATACTCTAGGTTAATGAAAAAGTATTTTTAAAGTGAATAAAAATTCAAATTAACTTTGGGGTAAATTTTACGGTTGAGTTTTACGAGTATTTAAGTGATCTCGACATGAAAAGAAAGGCCCGAGACCCCATGAGATACCATTGCCGGTCAAAAGAAGACTAGGGAGACAAGGTGGCTTAATTTTAGCTAACCTTGTCCAAATTGTACATAAGATGCTTTCCTTATCCTCATTTTTACACATAGTTTATTTTCAAAATCAAAAAAATATCCTCTCCTTTCTCTCTTGTGTTCGTCCGCACCTATAACATACATACTCTTATAATTTCTAAAGTTTGATCAAGAAAACATGAAGACATAAATATTTGGGGTTGATTATAGTGTTTGGTTATTCATTTAAACAACGTTTGGGTTATCCGGTTCGTGTCAAAATCTACAAATTTGAAGAATTTCTTATAAGTTTTCAAATTTAAATTTTGTTTGTCCTTTTGGGTTTATTTTGATGCATAGATGTTAGTTGTATAAGTTGATCATTATGAAAATTGATTTTTGGAAGCGAAACGAAAGAAAAATGAGGTGTTTGGTTCGTGTAAAAAGAAAAGGAAAAAGAAGGTTTTTGTAGTTTTGATGTCGTGGTCGTGATGGTTGAATAATATGTGATGCTAGAATGTTATTTTTGACAGTAGCTTGTATGGCTTATTCGGGCTTATTTTTAAGCTATTTCTTAGCTTATTTGAGCTTATAGGCCACGAATGGATTTCCAAAATCACTAGGTTGATGGACTTTTGAAAATGGAAATGTATTTACGAAGTGATATTGAATGATATTTTAGGAAAAACATGTTGGTAAGCTTTAACAATTGAGATTTTGGAATTTTGTCGAAAAAGTGTCGAATTTGTGAAAATGTTGAATAAAGGTTTGAAACCTTGGGAAAATCGTTTTGTCATTAACGTATGAGTAATGTCGAATTCTTAAAGCTTTTATACTTAGAATATTCTTAAAAAACCATGATTTTGATTTTAAATAATAAAATTAATTTAATTATTTTATTTTATTTATTTAATAAAATTCACTAAAAGACAAAAAATATAATGTTTCTCGAACTTCTCTAAAGTGTTTTTATGAGTAAACGTTCCTTTTCAACCGTGATCAAATATTTATTTTGAAGTGACTAAGGTGTACCGAATGGGGACTTGTCGTTATATATTTATCAATTAATATTTATAATTATTTATTATTATTACTTTTCTATTTACGCTAAATAGTATATGTATGTATTATGGAGGCAATTAGATTTGTTATGATTGTGGAGTTAAGTCGTCAACCATCACACCACTAAATTGTTTTGGGTAAATGTACAACGTGTCTAAACTCTATGCATCAAACGTGAAGATTGTTTTGGAATTGGATGATTAAATTGGGGCATTAACTGGATTAGGTCGTGTGCGGGAGTCGTTGCGTTTACTTGTATGATTAAGATTCGGTTGCTAAAGACTTGCTTGAGGTGAGTTCCCGTAGCCCCACTTTTTACTGGTTTTTCCATTGGGGGAAAATGATACTCAAATGTATTTTGAAATGTTTTGAATTGATTTGTGCGAAATGTGGTTTTGTTTTTGGGACAAGATATATGCTTATGACTGCTATGTGAATATTATGTGTTGTACGATTGTTTGGAGCGGATAGGTACGCCTACCTAGTATTTGTGTGGATATTAGAGCGGTGCCTACCCAGGTTTGTGTGTGGTCATGCCCTAATTTTAGTGCTCCAGCTGGTAGGCCCTTTAGGTGCGTAAGTGACATATGGTTATTGATTAGCGGTGATGCTAAGGTTGTTTGCATATATTCACTGTCATATAGCACTATTGTCCACTGTTGAAATATTGACACGGATTTTGGGTTTAAGGTCAAACCTACGAGCTCACCAACATTATTGTTGATGTTTTCGAGTATCATTTTCAGGTGAAGTGAAAGAAGAGTAGTTTGGTGATTGATAGCAGACTTAGAAGTATCCCGAGTGGAATTTCTTTTGAAGTCTTGCTTGTTTGTTGTTTTGATTCTAGTTTTTGGATGTTTTGGATTAAGTTTGGATTATGGTCCCCTGTGAGGGCATTGGAATAACTGTAAGAGATTGTGGATTTTTAGTTGCGATTTGGGACATCACTCGAGTTTGATCGAGGTTGATGGTCTTCATAGCACTTGGATTTTATGCAATGTAGTTTTCTCTATTTTGTATCTTGTGTTATGATTGATCATTATGTTGTATTCTAGAGTTTCTGCCATTTTCGGGGTGTGACATTAGTGATCAAGATATTTTAGTGAGAGAAAGAAGATTTTTAGAGAGAGAAATACTACTGAAAAATTCTTGCAAAGAGGTGTGTTTTCTGCCAGAAATAGTGCAGTATTTATAGGCAGGATTTCCAATGGCTAGCTGGTGGCGGTCCCGGCGGTCCCAGATATATCTGGGGGCCGCCAGGCCTATAAAGGGGCCGCCACTAGACTACGCTTCTGTTTTTGTCTTTTGGTGAGGAAGGTTGTATCTGGTATAAAAGCTTCCATTTTGGGAGGAAAATCTGAATTCAAATTTATGTTTTAAATAAAACTTTTCTTTTAAATTAATTAAAATGTATTTTATATATATTTATTTTTATAAAAATACTTTCGTAAAAATGTGATGGTTAAGAAAAATTATTTTCTTGATCACCAATCATGTTTAATGATTTGTTTATACATACCTTATGTGATTTACGTCGGGTGCAAACAAACATCGGTGTTGATGCAGACTTGAGACGTCGAGAGATGTTGATGCATGTATGCATTGATGATTTGTGATTACGAGTAACTTGCGCACTTTAGGTTACGTATTACAAGTCACACGTTTGTTATCACCAAAACATAAAGAGATCGTCTAGATTAAATATCGTAATATTTGTGCTAACAATCTCCCCCTTCTTGATGATGACAAACTATGTAAACTATAACACATAGTAAAGTTTAAAAGTTGCTCGTTTACACTCACTTCTTGTAACACCCCCAATTCGCCCCCCCCCCCCCACCCCCCCCCCCCCGGGGGGATCAGACGATGCCTAGAAATGATAGTGACACCTGGGGACTTCGAAATACCAAATCCCAACTTAAGTCCAAAAGGCCTACACTTTAACTAGGAACAGAAAGGTCTGCTAAATAACCGTGTTGCTCGATCAGTAAAACTAGAGTGATGGTCTTCTGGGACGATACATTCGTAATGGATCCATCATATATGTTATTTTAGATGGTTCTAATTGTGGGAGATAGTCTTCATCATCCTCAGCAGCTTGAGCAGGCTCCTCAATGGCTTGGAAAGCCCCTAAAGTAATATCCTAACGTGTATAAAAGAACACAAGAAAAGAGCTTTTAAATGGCCTTCTGTTTTTTGATCAAAAAGTAGTGTTTTCCCGTGTTTTTAGGCCATAATCTAGAGAGTTAAGTTAAAGGTAAGCCGACTAAGAGGACTTGTAGCTTAACTTGCTGGAGAGAAAGGGTGTTTAGCCTTTAACAAGGGCTAAGTCACTAGGAATGACTTGTTGGCCTGTTGGGAGAGTGGAACGAAGTTATTCTCGTTAGAGAAGCACGAGTGGAACGGATTTAGTGTTAGTAGGTGCCTAAATAAAGCGATTAAGCATCGGGGGCTTTGCTGGCTTGCTGGCTAACTAGTGCAATCAATCAAAAATGATTCGCGTTAGTAAGCTAGCTTTGTAAGCTAAGCAAGCCTGGTTCTCTGGGCACTACGGTAGGACGTGGATCGACCATGACGAGAATAGACTTCTTCATAATGTAATAGAAGAGTCACAGTCTAGTTCCACGGGCTTTCTCCCATTACAAAGGAGATATGAATTCCATTCAGGCGGGTAAGGGCTTGGCTTGACCCTGTGTTCTCTCCAGGTCTGGTCGGAGGCGAAAATTGGCAAAGTTCATCATTCAGTGGTGGGGTGTTCGTAGAAAAGAAGGCGTCGCCCAACAAGTGACAGATTTTGATGGAGTCTCGCTTGGATGCTGGGAAGATCCATAGATCTGGATAGAGTCCCCAGAATAGTACGCGCGCTAGCGTGCTATGGCTTATGCAGTTGATCAGATCAGATAGCCCTTCGGGCAACCAACCAACCAAACCCGGCACATCAAATTCCATTCTGATCAACAACTTGGAGGTAGGCTGAGTGGCTTAAGGCATTGGTTTGCTAAATCAACATACAAGAGGATTGTATCATGGGTTCAAATCACATTTCCTCCGGAACAGAAGTGAAATGGGCGGGCGAAATGACGTGAGAGAAAGAACCTCTTGGTGGAGTCTAGCCCCCCAAAATAGCACTACTTAGTGACTAGGAGCGGAGAGACCTTTGCGCGTTCTTTTTGTTTGATTGGCCTATCTTCTTTCTATAAACAAGCTCCCTCCGGCTGTCCAGGGACAGGATGGCTCTCGGTTCTTGAGCATGTTGGTGGATTAGGCGGCAGTTGAAAGAGCTGCTCAGAAGCTTGACGAAGAAGCGAAAAATGACTATTATATATATATTCTATTTTTTTAGTACAAGGGCTTTTTACTAGTCAAGTGGTAAGGTAGGGCACTATTCGATGAATAAAACAGATTTTAGGAAAGTGGTTCGGGTAGCTCAGCTGGTTAGAGCAAAGGACTGAAAATCCTTGTGTCAGTGGTTCGAATCCACTTCTAAGCGGGCCAAGGGTCCAAAGGCCGGGAGCTAGTCGGATTTTGAAATTCAAGTGCAAGAGTAAGCTAAAAAATGTGAGCGCTCCTGCACTATACAGCTTTTTTGCGTTGCCCTATCTTGCTGGAGGCAGATTGAGAAAAAAAGCTATTTCTTAGGTTCTCGCGTCCCTGTGCCCAAAAGGATGGGTGAGTTCGGTTTGAGTGTTCATCGATCGGGTGGATCTATATGCTCTGGGGTGGTGAGACGAGGTGTAGCGCAGTCTGGTCAGCGCATCTGTTTTGGGTACAGAGGGCCATAGGTTCGAATCCTGTCACCTTGATGTGAGGCATTCCATCAGCAAATACTCAAATATGAACATCCATCGACCGTTACCACTTCCTCTTACTCGTGACTCGTATATGTACTTTCTATAGCAAGCACACGAGACCTATAGCTAAAGATCATATAGCGCCACAATATATATATATATATGAACCTATAAGGAACACTTATCTCTTTCTCAGTGCTTTCTTTAGGATCCCGGCTGCTTGTTGGTAGAACACAACCCATATGATATTGAGCTTGAGCATTCGGGCTCTTTCTTATTCTAAGGTGGTAGGACAACTAGTTTGAGTGGGGCCTGACGGTTTCCCAAACTTATTCTTTCATTTTATATTAATAAGGGGCTAGTTAGGAAGGAAATATCGAGGGCAATCAAGGATAGATTTCTATTTCGGAAGGGGTGCTTACTAAAAGAGTTCAACACTACGCTAATTGCTCTTCTTTTAAAGTCCAATTGGAGCCAATCGCTTGCCTGAAGCTTAACATGATGAAGGCGCTTTGAAGCCTTTCCCGAAGGAAAGAGGGAATGGCCTTCCTCTTACCTTCTATTGAGACTAAGATAGAAGACTAGGCTTTCTCCCTCCTCTACCGAGAGGCCGCGGGAGTCAACTCTGTCTCATCCTTATCCCCTTGGTAAAGGCGATCCTAAGCCTTCCTTTCCGCCTAGGAGGCACTTGTTTGGATGAAGGCACGGGTCGTCTAACAAGGCATGGGACCTATAGATTCATTATCTGTTGTGCAGAAGCTTCCTTCCTGCATCTGCATGCGCGCTTCCCTAGAAGGAGGCACACATTGTAACAATTCACCGCGATAGCTTCCTTTGGCTATACTCTAATTGGCAACGAGACAATGGATTGGATTGATTCCTACACCTATAGGCTCTGGTTCCTTCCTCCTCTAGTCCGAATCAAGATGGCTCCTCTCGATCTTGTGATGCCTTCGGTCTAAAATTCTCCAGATAGTTACCTTGACTTTTATATTAGTCAAGGGAAAGCTTATGAACGGTTCCGAAATTACACGCTCTTCTGTCTCATCCTTTCGTCCCAGATGGTAGGAATAAGATAAAGGAGGAGGAATTTTTTGACTTCAACTGAGGAAGACTCGCACTCGCGTCTTTGTTTGAATCACTAACAGTTCGAGCAGGCCCGCAGGTTTGGAATTCTAAAAAGAAGGAATGTCTGGCTTTTCCTATTCTAGTGCAGGTTCTTGCTTGATATAAATCGCTTTACTTTAAGTGAGCTTGGCCCGCGCCTTGACAAGGTTGTTGCCCCTCCTTCCACCCATAGAGAGATCCAGAGTTAGGCCTTTATATGACAGATTAATTGATAGTAGGATCAATGATGTTTAGTTTCATTCAGGATCGACATGCCCCAGGTTTGAAGAATTCGATGACTGGCCTTCGCTGCAAAAATCCCAGAATTGGTCGATTCGGAATCGGCTGGATTGGAGGAATCCGGAGCCACAAGGATCTTCAATGGGTTTGAAAGTCTTTTGATTCCAGGAGGCCGGCCCAATTCTATGGAATTCACTATAAGTCAAGCTTGTCGACTATCAAAGGAAAGGCCGGTTCGAATTTATTCTTTCTTTTATTATTTTTGCTTTTTTTATAGGGAGGATAATCTTTTGGCAGCTCAATCCTCACGATAATAATTATGCCAATTCCGCCTAAAAAAATCTTCAGGTGATCAAGAGGGCCCCTTTTTCAGTAGATGAGATTAGGATGAAAGGTATTATCTCAACGATGCTTTTCTCTGGCTTGCTTTTCAAAATTTCATTTTGGCCTGCGGTAATGTAATCGGGATTTTCCAAATTTTTTTTACTTCTTTCAAAGGGGAATGAATACCTTCCTTAGAAGTTGTCACTCGATCGAAAGGATATAATACATACAAAACCTTAACTTTGCATACTTTCTGAGGTATAACCTTCGCCACGACATTAGTGGCTTAGCTCTTCGCGCTTCCCGCAACCTTTGTTTATAGGGAGAGAGTCAGGGGGCGGTACAGAAGATTGGTCCGCTCCATAAAGCTTAGCTTTTTGGTTCCCTCCCCCTATGCGATCAGCCTTATTACCAGTCTACCTCCTTTCTCTTGATGGAATATCTCAATACCCGAGCTCCTGCTTTCCTTGTGTTCTTCACCGGCGCTCGCCGGATGTATCACTCATCCCGCTCCTAAGGTAAGGAGTCTTCTGTGTGTTAGAATCTTTACGGGAATGAATCGCATATGTTGGTTGAGAATTGCTCGGGAATTCATTGATAATGATAATGACTTTGCCAGGTTCTAGGAGGCTACTATTCTTTTTTGTCGATCGAGCCGCTCTCCCTCATTCCACTTGTCCAGCCCTCTTCACGAACTTGTACAATCGATGCCACAGAGATAGCCAACTCTATTATCGAAAAAATCAGGAAAGGGGCGACGATTTGGCACCAAATATCCGGAGGTGTGGAAAGAGCAGCTGTGAGAAGCGGAAAAACCATCAAAAAACGACGATTGTTCGTGGAGGTTTCCACAGAAAGACCCCTTGGTTCTGGCAAACGGATCACAATTACAGGTACCTGGGAGCATACCGATGGAATGAACGAAATACGAACAGTTAACATAATATGGTCATAGATCTTAGGTTGTAACTTGATCATGAGCGAATTTGTTGATGTTGCACCCATCAAGTATGGAAAGTGCCAAACATTGGGAACTACCCGGGGAGGAGTTAGGAACAGGAACAAGGAGAAGCGAGAACCACTTAAATGGAGGAATCGATTGTATTTCGTCCTTTGTTCCCCATAGCAACTGGGGATCAAAAAGCACCAAATTTGATGACTTATTAAGGGAAAGACGAAGTAAGAGCATGCTATTGAAGACGTTGCAAGATATGTCGGGGAGGCCTCCGTTGATTGTGTACGAACAAAATACGAGTCCAAAGGCAAGGTAAGAATCAGAAAGGGTTTAGCTAATAGAGATATTAACTCTTCCGGGAACCAGTAACGCGTAAACCATGTCAAACCAAGACCGATCAATATCCGAACGGAACGGATTCGAACTTCTCCTAGAATAGTTTCCGGTGCGAAATGAAATTCATAGGATATATGAGTAATTCAAAGGATAAATAGAAAGATTTTATAGGATTCTTTAGTAATGAACAAAACAAATAGATTGATTATGTATCACAATTTCATCACTACATCGAAGGCTTTTTTGTAAATATATTGATAAGATAGCTTGGTATCCAAACTGTATCAATGATTGTGATCCTCATTGTGTAGTGTACATAATTCGTGTTAGGGTCTACCAAAGAGGGTGGGTATAGGGCATCTAATAAAAAAGTTTCCATTTCTATCGGTCATAAAATCAATCAAAAAAGAAAAAGCAGACAGGAACTGTTTTCTTCTCTAAACAAGCGGGTTTGGGGTTCTTTTTTTAACACCCTAATTCTCTTGTTTGTTGGCTTTAATACCATGAAATAAAATAGAGAAAAAGACCTTCAAGATACTAACCATTTTCAAGAGACAAACTCCAGTGAACCACTTTCCTCCTCTCTTCTTTTTTCCTCCTCTCTTCTTTTCTTCATTCCATTCATTCCCCTTTGAAAGAAGTCAAAAAAAAAAAAAAAAAGAATCTAACGCTCTAGTCTAATTGAAGACTTTCAACGCTCATGCTATTTGAAAGAGCTTTCAACATGGAGTGGAGACTCCATAACGTACACAAAGAGTAACCGCTCTATGAATATCATCCTAATTCAGGTCTTGTTCCGCACTTAAATGATAACTCAAAGCCTTACCTTGACCAGGAAAACCTCGATGACATAATCGTTTATAGTCACTCACTGGAGGTTTGGAACCCTGAGTACAGTGTTGCGCGTGTAGCAGGAAAAGAGGCTGTACGTGAAAGGGTACTCGGACTAAAGTGCTATTTCTTGGCCATTGGATCAGCAAGGGTGTGATTCAGATGGATCAAGAGAAGATCAGGTCTGTTTTGGACTGGGAAGTGCCGAAGAAGGAGAGAGCAGGCAGCAGTGGTGAAGCCGGATGCTCGAAGCAATTTGCTTTTTTTTACGACAAGACAGCTCAGGAGGAGTCGAAAGTTGCCACAACCTAGGAGGGGTTTATATTATAGGAAGCCAAAAAACTTGAGCCTTTTTACAAACTTCTTATCTTAAAGGGGGAGAGCGACAGGACGGCTTCAAGGAGAACGTCGAGACGCCATCAGTTTGGAGCGCGAGGCCAGCAGAGCTTGCTGCAGAGGAGATCCGGTAACTTTTATGAATGTGGAGGAGTGGGGCATTTTTCTCGTTACTGTCCCAATGTTCAGACGGACGAATGCTGCTGGGGGAGTGCAGAATAGACCAGCTGAAGATGGAAGAGTGCACGTTGTGGAGCCTAGAGCCCGGGAAGCTCTAAAGGTAAGTGAAAGTCGGAAACATTGCGGGGGTTCTGAAGCTTAGGAGAGGAGACAGTTTCGCTGTCGTTAGATTGTGTGGCAACGTGAGCCAACGCCAGCAGAAAGGAGGAGGAGACGGAAGGCTGTATTCCGAATCTATGCCCGAATTGGACAGTGCAAAGATGATCATTGATGCTGGGAGTTCGGATAACATAGCGTCCACGGAGATGGTGGATCAGTTGGGGCTGGGGAAGTGAAAGCAGGACGTATGGTGTGAGGTCGTCCCTATGTATTACATATCCTACTCGGAAGACCATGGTAATACGAGTAGGGTGTTACCTGCGTAGGGAGAACACCGGTTGACTTTTAACAGCAAACGCGGTTATTGCCATCAGAGTTGGCTAAGGAGAAAGGTGTTGGCATAGCATTTCTGGACGTGGGGGAAGAGTCCATAGAATGCTATGCCTTGATAGCAAAGCCAACTAGCAGAGTCGAGGATCGGTGGGATGCCGTAGCTTTAAGAGATAAGGGCTGAGGCAATCGGAAAGGCTTTTTTTTTAGGAAGGAGGCCCCCTCCTATGTTGTAAAAGGGAAGTGCAGATCTTTCTGCAACACTCTTCCGGCTTGATTACCCCCTAAGAGGAGGATATAGAAGCAGATTTAGTTGCAGGTAGGAGTGAGTCTACCCTGCAAAGCGGCTTCTCGCTTATCCCCATTTGGGAATGAGGAGATCCGACGTCAAGTGCAGGAATTGCTGTCGAAGGGGCGGGAGAGTCTCCGTCCGTGTTCAACGCCTGCTTGACTAGCTCAAAAGGAGGCAGCTGGAGTGTGTAGATGGGCTTTGAAGCAGGGCCACAGATATTTCAAAAATGAATAAGCAGGAGAAAACCCACATTTATCCGCACCATGGCCTGCCAAAAGTGGAATCGGGGGAGGCTTTGGAAGAAAGGTTCTGAACTAGAGAGGGACCTCCCTACCCCGCGACAGATTAACTAGAGGAATGCCAGGTGATTTTTCAAGGAGGCGCTTGAAAGACCGGCCTTGAGAGGACATTCTCTTTCTTGAGCTTTCGTGGGTTACAAGATCGACTAGCACATCCAGCTTACTCTATCGACAGCCCGGCCAGATGAAGGATCAAGGAAATCGGGATCAGCTGCCTTTACTTTATTTAAGGGGGGTCTTGAATCTCATGTCATCAAAAGTAGGCAGGCTTTGAATGTCATCAAAAGTAGGCAGGCTTTGAACAACCAGATAAGAATCAGTTCCTCAAGGGCTTTCGTCCATCTATCTCCGGATGCAAGCATTGATCTTGAATGGTGCAGTTATCATATCTCTTAGGAGGCACTACCTCCAGACCTGCCCGACTTCCTCAACCTATCGGTCGAGTCACTTCCTTCCACTCGCCTTACAAGGACCTACTGGACTATCGGCTTTAGATAGTCATCTTCCTCCCCCTATCCTTTCTTTTCACTCGCTTCCTCTCGTCTTTGAGTCGAGTAGCTCTTCTCGATTGCTCTCAACCGCTTCTCCTTGAAAAGTAAAGGTAGGAGCACTTTAACGACGGAATGTACATATGCGCGCGAAGGTGCCGGACAATTGAATGAAGGCTCTTTTTGCCTTCAGTAAAATCGGACAAAACATTGACTAAGTTGATTTAATTCGCATGAGAGGGCTTCGGGACAATCGAGGTGTCAAACATCCTCATTTTGTCTGTTCGCAACTTTCTTTCAATTGCTGGCAGTTGCCCCTGTCGGTGGACCACCCCCCCCAAAAAAACAAAAAATTCCTATATTTAGCTTTCTTTTTTTTGCCAAAATGAAAAAGAAGTTCTCGCTTATTTTTCTAATTTTTTTCATACTTTATTTAGATGTGGGCACTCCTCAGCCCGAGGACAATCTCTCAAATACACATTAAGATGTTGACCCTTTTTCTTTTCTTTGCTGATTCCTCTCAATGAAATTTTCCATGTTGCACTAAGTTACTTACGGATGTATGCATGCAGTCCGGGAACACTTTGGGGTAAACACCCATCCAAACAACTCCAACAAGAAAAGGTATAAATATGAAAACTTCTCTACCATTTAGATCGGAGAATTTATGGAGGAAATCCGGTTTTAAATTCCCAGAAACCACACGATTATATAGCCAAAGGGAATACGCCGCGCCTAAAATCATCCCAAGCGCTGCTAATGTGGCTACTAAGCTATTTCTTTGGAAAGCTCCTACTAAGATGAGAAATTCCCCGATAAAGCTGCTAGTACCAGGTAAACTCATATTGGCCAAAGTGAAAAAGAAGAAAATGGTAGAGAAATTCGGCATGGTGCTCACTAAACCTCCGTAATATCTAACAAGTCGAGTCTTATGTCGGTCATATAGAACACCAACACATAGAAAAAGGGCTGAAGAAACCAGTCCATGACTTAACATCAGTAGAATGCTACCTCCAATTCCCTGTATGTTCAGACTAAACATACCAATAGTCACCAGATTCATATGAGCTACTGAGGAGTAAGCAATGATCTTCTTAAGATCGATCTGTCTTAAAGTGGTCAAGGAAGTATATATTATAGCAATCGCGCTTAAAGTATAAATGAAAGGAGTGAAACAAAGTGTCGCTTCAGGAAACATGGGTATTGAAAATCTTAAAAAGCCATAGGTTCCCAATTTTAAAAGAATTCCCGCCAAGAAGACGGATCCTGCCGTAGGTGCCTCTACATGAGCTTCGGGTAACCAAATATGAACTGGTACCATAGGCACTTTGACGGCGAAAGAGGCGAAAAAAGCAATCCATAGAAAGATTTGGCGCCGCTCACTAAATTCTGTGGTTAATAAAATTTGTAAATCGGTGGTTCCTGTTTGGAAAAGAATCAACAGAATAGCTAATAGCATAAAAACAGATCCAAGTAAAGTATAAAGGAAAAGCTGATATGCTGCCTTGATCTTTCTTTGTCTCGAACCCCATACCCCTATAATAATGGTAGAGTAAGGGGTGGCCCCAAAGCGGAATTGACCGGTGGTGATTGGTCGAAGCTCCAGTAGGTAGCCACTCCCTTCTCAGGGAACCGTACGTGAGACTTCCGCATCATACGGCTCCGTCCCGAGCTTCCGTCGTCGGCCTTGTCATTAGACCACTATCTATGCATGTATTTTCAGCCTGGACTCTATAATCTTTTGCTTCTCGGGTGGTGGCGAACAATGCTGCTTGCGTTGCGGGAGATGCCCGCCCGTAGGGCCCGGCCTGCTTCCCGCCCGAAAGAACCACTCACTAGCTAGCCGGACTAGTGGGGGGCCTATCTGGAGACATACTGAAAACCATGCCTTTCGAACCAAATGCAACGCCCGTCTTCCAAATAAAAAGAAAAAGGGGGAAGAAAGATGGAGTGCAGCCTGTAGAGCACATGTAACGCACAGTCGGGTTGCTCACGCAGCGGATCTCTCTCTTTTTAGATATCTAAAAAGAGAGAAGAGGTGTGAGTATAGCATTTAGTTATGGCGCCCCGGCCTTATGGCCATTTCGCTACTACTACTATGATGTGAGCGGTTCAAATTGCTTTGATCTTTCCCAATCATCTGGCTGGAACTTCTAGCAGCACTTGTTAGGAAGGTGCATGCATTAAAGGGTTGAACTTTTTTCTTATTGTATCTTAAGAAACAGGACCCATTAACCTATTTCAATTTTTTTTGAAAGGGGCCAAAAACGAAATGTCTCACCTTGCTTGCCCAACAGTCTTTTTGGAATTCTACTGAACGGGTCATCTCACCCCCCCCCCCCCGTTTGTTTTTTTGCACACTTAATTCCTAAGGTTCATCGCAAGAAGCTCCAGGGCGATGACAGAGGAAGCACTGCCTGCGGGGTTGTGCGGGGCAGCTTTTTTCTATTCACAATAAGACCTGGACGACTTTTTTCCCTACCGCTCGGTAGCTTAGTGTTTTCCATCATTCTGGCGGGGTACTGTTTCCTTTTTCTTTCTCCCTTGTAGGTTACCCGAATTCACGAAGTGTGTCCACACCCACCCCAAACTGACTTGAGAGGAATCCATTTCTCGCGAAACAAAACAAACCCTAAACACACTCAGGAGCAACCCCTTCGCATTATCCATACAAGTCCCGAGTAGCGGGTCGAGTCCTACGAGGTTCCACTACTTGGCAGTTACACTCCAAAGGAAAAAGATGTGGTTTGTCAGGTTTGGTTCTTCTTAGTTGGGTTTAGGCGGGTTCGACAGAAATGCTATGCTTACACACAAGATACCTTCTCCCGAAATTTCGCGAGATGGATACTTTTAGACGTACGGCGACCGCCCGTAGGAGTTTACTGCCCTAGGCCCTGCAGAGGAAAAGTTTATCCCACGCAGAATATAAAGATGCTTAGCTCCACACAAAATAGGGGATTAGCACGCTTTTGGGAAGAAGAACATAGAAAAGTAGAGGATCCAGCATGCGGATAACACGGCGTATCATTAGAAATTCACGAATTAGAGATGCTGTAATATACTCTTTCAATAAACTTCTCATACCAGACCAACCACTAAAATTGCAAATAGGGATCCGATATGTGGTCAATATCACGAAGAATAAAGAGTTACCTGTCTTACCAAATTTAAAAATGGATTTTTCATTAAGGAAAGCCATCGAAGGCTTTCTACAAATTGAGATTTGGATTAGAAGGATCGAACTCGAATTTTATCCGAAAGAACAGGGGGAATACAAAAAAAGTAATAAGAGAGGCGCACCGGACCAATCAATCGCTATTCGGTCGGATTCTTGAATATGGAATGAAGAAGAGGTGTATGGCTTCCCTAGCACGAGGACCACTGAATAAGACCACATAGATCAGTTAGCATCACAGAAATGTTCTAATCATAGAGTAGAAATCTAACATTGAAGAGATTAGTTGCAACAGTCAAAAGATGGGCGCCTATTTTCAATACAATAGGGGGTTATCAGTGGTAAGTCTAAGTTGAACACAATGATGATGAGTGTGTAGGTTAGGGTTAGGTGCACTCTCGCCATGGGAAGTAATGAGGCTTGTCTCCCCCCTGAATGAAGAAGTTGTAAGGCCCCCTTCCGCATATTCGCCTTTATTTAGTATTTAGTTTAGGATTTGATTCTTTCTATTTTTTTTTATTATCCTATGGGGAATCCTTCTAAAAAAATCTATATGGCAAACGCAATTCGTTCGAGTTCAATCTAGGTGCACTTGCCTTTTTTTTCAGGTCAGGTAGCTTTCTTACGCCTCTATTCAGCTAGTTGGTGGCCATTGGTCATAGCAGAATTCGTTCGAAGGAAAGAAAAAGAAGAGAAAGAAAGGGAAAGTTTTTTCTTTTAATCCAAATAAGAGAACAAACCAAAAAGAGATCAAAGTAAACCATCTAAAATGAAAGTTAGATAAAATCAAGAAGTTTCAGTAAGAACTAGCATAGTCTTCTTCCCCCCTTTTGGACTTTTCCCTCTCTCCTTAGTTTGTGTTTCACACGGGCTTTTCCTTCTGTTTATAGAGGACCCGAGGAAATTCTTCTAAAATGAATGTAGAAAGGTGAGGCATTTTCCCAGGGACTTACGGATAAAAAATTCTAGATGACGCCAAAAGTGAGTAAGGGTCGGGGAGGCTCTCGAAACAAACGAGACTAAAGGCAAATGGGAAATAGCACCTTCATATGAGTACTTTTGTCTCGAAGTAGAGGCACAAAGGGGCCAGTCCTCTCTCTCTATCTTGGTCTCCGTTTAGCATCATATATCGATATGGAGAACATTTTGATTGGTTGTAGTGCGAATTAAAGAGATGCTCCTCCATGTTGTGGCTATGAAGGTGGGGGCTGTCACCGCCTGATAGAGACAGAAGCAGGGGCCACCGGAGTTATCTGCGTCGAGTGTGTCGATTGAAAGAAAGAAGAGAGACAACTCAATGTCAGCAAGAAATTGAAAGAGTGTTATCCGAAAAAAAGTGGAATTCTTCTAAGATCTATTGCTTGATTTTTATAGCATGCTATGCTTCCAAAATGTAGAGAGACTTGCTAGGACAGATCCGGGTTGGTTGGTCCGTAAAGTCATGAGAGAGGCAGGCTAAGTGAAATAATATACTGGTTCTACTATATAATCTTATGAATCAAGAACGGCACACTTTCTATATCTCCTCCATCTACAAGGTAAACAGCTTAGCTTACAGCATAGCGTGTTCACCACCACACTGGCTGGCCTGGTGCATTGCCCCTTTGAGTGAAGAAGAGAAGGGCTTTGGATAGGACAAATCCTTATTTTCGCCATGTTCGTCGCCCTACCCTAGATTTTCACTTCATTCTATTGATTGGTCTCTGCTCAAAAGTACATACATGGAAGCTATGTCGACTTTCGTACGTCTCGTTGAATAAACGATCAGGTTATTACCTCACCACGTATATCCATCTTTCTTTTCATAGAGGAGAGTTAAAGTAAAGAAAAGATATAGTGAGTTGTTGCCGTAAGACCTTTGTTCCTTTTCTACGTGACTAAGTAATATTCCATCGAGCAGTGGGTGTAGGGGTCTAGCCCATGGTGCGGTCAGCTGATGATATAATTTTCGTCTTTAGTAGGTTCATCTACAAACATTTCTGGTGGTGCCCTCGTGGGCACGTTCTCTATGGGTTGTCTGGTCTTATCGAAGTCGACTGACACACATGGTAATCGGGCGTTGAGTTTTTCACCGAGCTCGGTCGCTTGAGTCTTATAGGCTACCTCTTCTATCTGTTTTTCTACAGGGTTTACTTTCTTATTCCTTCAGACAGGGCCACGCGCCTTTAGGTTGTTTCAGTAGGTTTGGGCTAGGTCGTTGCGCTCCTGCCACCTCTTGGCAAAGTAGGCTACTGGGAAAGCCCCCTCCTGTCGCAACGGTGTGGGGGCGTCATAGGCTGTTGCCCCATGGCCAACTCGGAGGGGCTGAAGTTCGACGCAGAGTGATCGTGCCGGATTCACACCGTAAATATATATAATATATAATAAAATATAAAATATATAAAGAAGTGTAAAAACCAACAATCAATGATACCGAGAAGTAGTATAGAGCTTTTTACCGGAGTCGTAATTCCCCTTCGATGGCTTGAATGGTCAAATCTGATACGATTCGAAGAATTGAGTTTGAAGGAAGGAATTGGTTTGGGAAGTTGAAAAGTCCAAATTAGATAATAAAAAAAAACAGGACTAAACGCTTTAAGGAAAAACCTAGAAATATACGAATATTAAACTAGGAAAACGTGACCCCGAATCACCGAAACATAAGGGGGAAAACTAAAATCTTTAAAAATAAAGCCTGAAGATAATTTTCACTTCTAACACTACTCTATGGACCAAAAAACGAGAATGAAAAAGACTAGACCGAAAACGGAGTTCGTTGATCCCAAAACGAGTCAACAAAATCCCGTGCCGGACCCGTTCTTTAAAAAAGACAAAAAGTTATAAAAAATGACACTACGCATACTTTATTATTTTTTCCTACAAACTAGATGATAAAAGAAAATTTTCTAAAAAAGCAAAATATTTTTTTGATAATTTTTGTATTTTTTATGAATTAAACAAACTTTTAACTAAATTAAATTATAAAAAATAGTAAATGATTACAAAAAATTCTGAAAATTTTACTAAAAATACTTTACTCTATAAAAATCCTACGAAAAGTGAAAAACACAAAATTGGCTTATAAATAAGCCCCGAATAAGCTGATAACAGCTTATTAGCTTATAACCCCAAAAACCCCTTAAATATCACAGCCCTTGAGTCTTTAACGAAAAAGACCCAAGGGCGCAGTGGTAAGGAGTGTGTAAAAGGGAGGGGATGTATCGAGGGATCCCGGGTTCGAGTCTTGCTCACCCGGGTCCCTTGTCTTCCCTTCTCTTTTTTTTTTGGCAAGACTCTAGGGTAGAAATTGTACAAAACTAAACTGAAGGGTAGGCGGGAAAACTATTAACAATTTACACTACAAGGTAAACGGGTAACCCTACACTATGAAAAAGATACAAAATAGACCCTACGCTTAAGGCTTATTTTTGGCTTATTAAAATTTGAGAATCAGCAAAAACTTAAAACTACAAATCTATAGATGAGCTTATTCCTAACAACTTTAATGAAGACCCTTTCCACTTTTGACAGAAGAATAAGCTAGAAAATAAGCAAATGCAAAACTGTTACAGAAAGTAAGGCTTTAAGAGCTTATTCACATTTTAGCTTGTTTCTAGCTTATTCCTTGATGAAAATGAAAAACAAAAGATGCTAATTGTAGATCAAGATGTGTACTCAAGATATCTAAACAAAAATTATCTAAGTGTTAACAAAATTAACAAGAAAAATGACCTTAAAAGTTGTAAGGTTAAGGCTTAAACTGAAATAAGCTTTCACTAATAAGCTAAAGAGCTTATTAGTGAACTTAAAAATCTAAGACTTTGGAAATAGGCTATGCTAGTGTTATATGACTTACCTAGATATAAGGTTTTTCACATTTAAAACTAGAAAAGAAAATCCAAAATGCAATAAGCTGAAATCCTATTGTGCTGATAAGCTACTTTTGACAGGAAAAATGAGCTATACTAAAAACTGATAAAGGAAACTTAAGGGCTTATCTATATTAAGCTACTAGAATACTACTAACAAGCTCAATATCAATCTCTAACTTCTAACCACTACAGCTAAAAGTGGCTAGGAAAGTAATGAGCTACAACAGTTTTAACTGAGTTAAAACTGTTTGTCATAGCTGATTGCAATTGGCACACTGTGAGTGCAGGCCAAACAAACACTTTAGAAAACTATTATACTACTCAATTCTGTAATTTAAATCTTATAATAACCAAGTTTGAACACTATGTTCTCGAATTCACTTAGCCTTCAAATTTTTCTTAACATCAAAACTGCCCTGGTGCAAAGCTGAAGTTTTTAAGTTCAAAAATTTGAGATAGTGCAAACTAATCCTTATGACCTCTTTACCTTGATTATGACTAATAACTCAGCTTTTATAAAGTGTTGACTAAATGCTTGTTTTTGACTTTAGAGTCAAACACAGCTCTATACCAAACACTACTGCCTTAAGCGCAAATTGTCGACTTTTTGAGCTTAAAACTTTTTAAAAACTAATTCAAGCTATAAACTTTTAGCTACCCTACTAAAACTAACCTAAGTAAAACTATCTGGAACTTTTAAAAATCTAGCTTATTAGGAAGATTAAGGTAGTTTCTCTCCTAGCTTTCTACACTTAAAAATGACAGAATTAAGAAACTTGATTTCTAAAGGGATTTAGACTACAAAAGCTTAAAGCATATGCATATCTAAGCTAACTAAGCTGAAATGAACAAGTTTTAAGCACATAAAGAAAACAAAGCAATAAGCTAAAGAATTAAGCTAAATTTAAGCTAAAATTCAAAATAAGAAATCAAACCTTTTGAGTTGTAGTCTCTGACACAAGCCACTCTATCTGAGTGAGTGGCTTAAGAACACAGACCTAAATGGCTCCCTAGCCTCTAGACCTGAGCAACAAGCTTAATAAGCTCTTGAGAGCTTATAACTCTTGTAGCTTCCAAAATTGAACACAAAACACTCCAGTGATCATGACTTGATGTAAATGAGTAAATAAATGATTAAAACAGATTTTTAAATGAATTTGAGCTTATGAACATGAATAAGCTCAAAAGAGCTTATTAAGAGCTTATTTGATGAAAACAACTTCAAATTGAAATCAAAGAACACAAGGAGCTTGTAAACTGAATGTTATTGCTAAAATGATGAAGTACAAGAAAAAAGGAAGAGAGTACAAGTGCTTAAAACTGAATTACAAAAATACTTAAAGAAAATGCTTAAAAAAAATAAGAAAAATACAAACTGAAGAATAAAAGCTACTTTTTTTTGGTAATTCTTCTGCCTTCTTCTTCTTTTATAGCTAAGAAGCTTGTTTGTTGTGTTAGTTTGGTGAGAGGAAAACCAAAAACGAATCTTGACCGTCGATCGAGCCTTGGGGATTTGTGGGATTGTTAATTGGGATTAGGGTTTAAGTGGAGGAGGGGGGTGAGTTTGTTCATGGGGTTTTTGAGGTGCAGGGTAAAAGGGTTGAGGGTGAACCCGTGACTTGGGTTGTGTTCAAAAAAGGCGGGAAAAGGTGTTGGGATATAACTGAGTTGGGATGACAGGGATAAGTTTTCCCGTTTGATGAATGGCTGAGGGTGATATTTGTTATTGCATACATGGTCCTTGTGGGGTTATAACTTTGGGGACTTGGCAAAACAAGTCCCCAAGAGTTATATGACTTATTGCATGGTTCGTTACTTGGGTAATACAAGTGGTGGGGAGTTGGGCAGTTTTGCCCCCCCAATTGTTATTTTGCCAAATGGCAGTTGGACCCTCTGTTTTCTTTTCATCTTTTTTTCTTTAAAAAAGTTTAGGGATTACCAATTTCAATCCCTAAACTTAATTTTCTTGACTTGGCCCTCGGAGTTGGTCTTGGGTTGACTTTGCCTTTGACCAGTGATTTTCTGTTGACTTTTTGACTTGATTGACTTTCGGCTTTGTTTTGGACTTTTTCGTTCACAGTCTTTTTCTATTCCGAGTCTGGTTTTATTTTGTCGTTTTGGCTTTGTTTTGGTCCATTTCTTAGTTTATAGTTCCTGCAACAATAGAATTAGCAAAACAAGATATATTATGGCATTTTTAAGTCCGTTTTTGGTTTATTTTAGCTTTTTTTAAAGGTAAAAAGGTATGTGTATTTAAGCCACATACCCAAAGCTTTTTGGTTGTTAAGTTATAGCAGCCATAGCACATCCAACAGCTCTTCCTTCTGGTTTGCATTTAAAGTGGCTTAAGTAGCACACGAAGAGTCCTTTTATTTCTCTCCGTCTGAGCTATCAAAGATTTACGCGCTTAGATATCTGACCTTAAAAATACGACTTCTAAACATTACCGACTTTGAAATTGGGTTTTCAAATTGATTCAGATAAAAAAAGAGATTGTTCTTGTGACTCAGATGAACCTTCTCGGCTGGAGGAAAAGGAATAGGATGGATTCTATGGAGCATCCTAGGAACAAGCAGATTTCAATCGGACGACGAATTTCTTACGTGGAAAAAGGAAATAAAAGGTTGCTTCCTCGATATTCATCTATATTGAATCTCTTAAGAATAGCTTATATAGAAATGATTCCAATTCAGTTCCACTCATTTTTGATTTTCGTTTCATTTTTCGGATCTGATTGGAACAATGGAGAAGTAGGAAGGGGACTTGTGATTCATATCATAATAGGTAGAATATTTATGTCCCAGCACATAAAATATGAATAATGAAACATGAGGAAGAGTATACCCTGTTGTGACTCAGCAGAGTTCTAATAATCGACCTAACTAATTATCATATTGAAACTTTCCAAAACTAAAAAAAAGCCCTTTCTCGGATTTGAAGCGATGACTTAAGCCTCTTTTCTTAGCTTAGGGCTTTAAAGTGAAAGAGCGTGACTCTTTTAAAATCAAAACCATTTTTGATTAATTCATGAATTAGCCTACTAGGGTCTACTCTATGCATTTATAAAAATAGATAGATTATTATTCAAATATAATATTGTATATCATTCGTGTTTCTGTTTACAACACGACAATAGTCATAGTTCGAATGAGAGAAATAAAGTGGAGGTTGTTAACCTCATTTTCCAGGGGATTGTGTTCAATCGGTCAAGCACGCCCTATCTAAGGGGAACTGCGGAGTTCGAGCGCGTCAGTCCCCGACGCCGGAACGGATTCAAAAAAATGTGGGAATAAAGTAGTATTACAGAAAAAGATTTCATCTTTCCTTGATGCGGCCATATAATAGTCCTGACTTTCATGAAAGCTTACTAAGGTGCGAGCCTGATGTGAGTCTCATAGCATACGAGAGCTTTGGAATTTACACCCTAGAATGAGTAGTTAGTCAAAAGCTTCCTTTCGTCCTTGCTTTTTTTCCTTCTTTCATGCTTATGGGAAGATGCGAAGCTGTGTTTAAGTCAGAGTAAGGCCTATGGAAAAGAGATTTGAATCGCTTTGTGGATGGGATAAGCTGTGTTCTTATTCTAACTTGGGATATTAAGTAAAAATATCTTCACTCATTGAATGCATGAATTAGGCCTTCAGTTGTGGCTTCTCGTTCATCTTTCACTATTCTGACTTTCATTTCAGGTCTCTTCTCTTAGTCTTCCATGACCCATTCCTCTAGAAATGACTTTTCAATAACCATAATATGAGAGCGAATTTACGCACCTCATCGGATAATCTATTTTCTTGGAGGAATTAGCTATACTAGCTAGCTGACAAGGATGGCAAGAATGGCGGGTGCTAAACTCGATTCGCCCTTGCCTCTATGGGATTACTACCTTATATAAAAAAATATAAAGCACCAAAGGTAAGTTGTTCCCAGTCGAAAGAGAAAATTATTCTTAGCAGTTAAACAAGTGAATGGCATTTTTTTCCCTTATCGGTTGACTAGGCTTCCCAGTGTCATCATTGACCCGCTCCTGCACCATCTCATCCTTAGTGAATAAAAAAGGGTGCTTGTGCTTCTTAAGTAGCATTTACTTACCTTCTTCATCGAAGCATCCATTGATAGGAACTGTTCTATCTAATGTGGGCATTTGACTCAGTCATTCCAGGCAAAAAAGGATTCCGTTCTTGGAATTAGGTTTGGGCAAGAAGGTCTACGGTTATAACACCGAATGTCAGATTCAAAAATTCGAACGGTAGATATTTCGTAACGCTTTAGTAGAAAGGTTCGGTCTTTGATCTAATATCAATAGCAAACCAAATGCCGAATTCGCTGACCTTTAAGGGGGAGTACTGTTAGGCTTTGTTCAGGTAAAAGCAGTATTTCCACATGTCATGGGGCTAAGCTTGTCATAATGATACCGGAATTGGGTAGTTAAGGGGCATGGGCATGTCATTAAAGGGATTTGGCATTTGAACATGAACCTTGAGCATTTCCAACTTCATATTGGAGTTTGATTAGGAGTTGAATTATGAGTCCAATGAGCTCGTGAAATAGTAACTCGTCTTTTCTGCCATGGTCCCGCGAAAATAAGTCAGACTTCAAAGTCCAATGGAAAGAGGAATAGGTGCCTGTTATCCATAGTTGTAGGTATGATGTTCGGATGTAGGCTGTTCTCTAGCCATAGAGAACAGTCGTCTCAGGAATCGTTTAGAGTGTTAGCAGATTTCCTTATAGAGTGTTAGCAGATTTCCTTAGCGAAAAAAAGGGGAAATCACTTGTCTCTTCGATTGACTTTCATTCAATATCCCATTCCCGCTTGCTTCGATGGTCAAAAGATCACCCAAAAATTGATTCAAAAGCTGCGGTTGGCATGGCAGTGTGAGGTGCTCGTCGATCTCTCCGAACCATTATACCCCAAGCCACGGCGAAACAGCCCAAGCGCAAGCAAGCTTGGCCAGCATCCCAGAATCATTCAATGTATTCAGTGAGATGTAGGATCAGTCATCATAAGTAAGGGCCCAAGAGAGAACTCTTAATTTCTTGCCATGTTTCGATCTGAGTACAATTCGAATGCTACAGTTACTGTTAATCTTAGTGCGAAGAAAAAAAAGGAAAAAAAAGGGCGACAACAGCGGTTTGTGGGACGCGTACCCTTTGCACGTGTTCTTCTTTGGATTTTAGACCTCCACCCTCCCCATCTGCCACCATTCAATAGGCTTGACTTTATAGCTTCTTTTGCTGAGCTGAGCACGTATGCCAAGCCTTCACTTACTTATTCGTAGGACTTTTCTGGAATCTCCATCTCCTCGTCGCATTGGTACAATCCGCACTTCAAGAATTTCTTGAATGGCCTCATGCAAACAACGAAGGCCCAGCTCATCTTTACCGTCCCTATTACTCTTCAAACTAACGGATTGGTTAGACCGATTGGACAGCTTTCCCTGAAGTGAGGAGGGATGAAGAAAGGACATAAAATTAAGAAAGTAACCAGAAACCCTTTTAAGCACGGTGATTGGACGTTGTGATTGCGCTTTCACATAGAAATCCAGGCTTCTATTGGAACATCTTAAAACTTTACATTGCATGACAAAGTCGAAGACGAAGGTTGCGGAACCGGTCTTTAGGCCTTAGGAATGACAAGATCCAAGATCCTCCCTTCTTTTCTCGGGTGGGGGCTTGTTGTCTTTTGTTTCGAGGCTCTCGTCCTTCTTGTCTTCTTCAAGCGGTGGTTATCCAATCTTAGTTAAAATAATCACTCTTATTACCTCAAAAGGGAGTTCTATCAGTGACCCAGTTCTTTGAGTCGAGCCAAAGCCTTCTGTTGTGAGTGAAGGAGATTCCGATTAAGTGGGGGAAGGAAAGCAAGCCAAGTACTTCGTTTCGAAAGCCCTCGATCTAGTGCTTATGCGCCAAAGAAGGAAGAAAGTTATACATACTATGGTATTAAATAAAGGTTAGTTAGTAAATGTTCCCCTTACTAGTTCAAGTAAGCAAGTAAAAACTACCTTGCGGGGTCTAGCTTCTTGCCCTGATCTTTACACCCCTGTAAAAAAAAAGAATAAAAAGAAGAGAAGACTGAACTGCATTATTCCCTTGACCCTTAATGAAATAAGGAACTGGTTTGAAAGCTTCACTCATGAGCTATCTTACTAAACTAAAGGAATTCCAGTTTCCTAAACAGCCTAGTCCTAAACAACAGCTTGAGCCGATACAGCTGATGAAAGAAGATCTCCCAAGTAGAAAGGGCCTTAAGGCGTCATAGGGCCGTCAGACTCTTCTCTCTCCGTAAGGCATGGAATAATTACTACTTCCAAAAGCTGTCCTGAGATTTATTACACTTGTAAAAGAAATCAAAGCAAGAGTTCGGGAGTACTTGCTACGTACATGGCTTTCCCTTCGGGTTAGTAGCTCAGTTAGCCTGACATCATTGAATTTCACTCTTGTAAATAGAATAAATGGTTGTTCCAAATTTCTTAATAGTAAAGGATAGGGTACCGAAACTCTATAAGACTACAAGGCGTCATGCTCTATAAGATAGAGACCACGAGGGGAGAAGAACATCATCAAGTTCCTTTTTTCCGGCTACCTATAGGCGAAAGAATTCGACTTTTCTCGGCTGACTATTCATAGGCGAACGAATTAGGCTTTTGAGAAGGACTAAGCAGCAATCTCAGTGAAACGTGAGAGGCTCATTGCGTACGAGCTTCAATAGTGAGAGCTAAGCTAGGAACGGGGAAAGATGAGCAGAGAGGGAAGGACTTTCTAACTGAACTTGACTTACCCATAGAAGGAACAACTTAAAGGGTTCAGGTTTCTGGTTGAATACCTATCCCTGCCTTCTAGCATTCATGCCTCGTCTTTCAGATTGATCTATCATTCCATACCGGATTTCTGATATATCTATCTTTTTGATTCGGATTTCGTATCTATCTTTCTCATATTTGACTGATTTTGTATGCTCATGCCTAATCCTCTTGATTAGACTATCTATGCCTATCTTTCAATCCGGATTTTTTATCCCTCTCTAACCTCTTCAAGGCATGGGAACCCTAAAAAAGCAAAGGAGAGGCTAGCGGCGAAAGCAGATTGATAGGGGGTCACCCGGCTCTTTCTAACTAAAGGTCGGCGTATCCTATCACCTAATCTTTCTAAGGAGCGAGAGCATGGGAAACCTCTCAGATTGAACTAGGCCTTCTGAAGCATACCTTGCATCGTCTAACTGCCCCCGCTAAATCATGATTGAATGTCTCATTTTCCTCTTTCTTCTTTCTGGTCTTTGACACCATTCGTCTGATCATGGCTAAGACTCACTAACATTCTCTTTGCCAGCAGGCTCCCACTTGCAGGTTCCGGGCTTACTGGCCTATAATCCAGATTGATCTATTCAGATTGAGGAAACACCGAGTTCAGGTCTTCTTTCTATGCCCCAACTGGATAAACTCTTAGATTTCTCACTATTCGTATGAAAATGGGGAAACAGTCTTTCTCAGACTCAAATCCTTCTTTGTTTATGCCACGGACTCCCCGAACGGACTTATAGCAGCAATACCAGCCAGAACCTCTGATGAGACCTATCCATCGTACTATCACTCTCCGCTATTAGAGAGGCTTTTCACCCACATGCGGGTCATCCTTCTCTAATACCTGCTATAGGCAAGCTAAAATAAGGGTCCACCCTCATGCTTTAAGCCTATAATAGGGTATAAAGAGGTATCCTTAACGTGGTTTTGACCTAGGTAAAATAGCATTCTATTGGGATAAAAATCCCCTGACATGTATTGGATGAAAGGTCCTAACTCCTAGCAAAGTCATTCTGAACTGTTTTTCCCCTTTCTTATCTGTTTTTCCCCTTCCTTATCTGTTTTTCCCCTTACCTTTGCCTGTCTTGAAAGCTTCTGGCCGCGGAGATGCGGAACATTCTTTGCCTCATCTTTCATGCCTACCTACCATGCTAATCAAGATGGAAGATCTCATTTCGAATTTGAGTTTGGAAACTTCCCTAGTTGAAATGGGTAACGTGTTCCGCTGCTTGGACTGACTCTTGCTATTGGAAACATATGCTCCCTAACGGTTTGGGCCCTTCCTTTCGTTTGATTGAGAGCTGGGAAACCTTAATGTGGCCACAAGAATCGCCCGAAGGGCCTTAGCTTTCCTGATAGCGTATGCTTAACTCCGACCTTCTCATTCCCGTCGGGTATGAAACCTCCAAGTATGGTTACGCTCCGAGCAGACCAGCAGATCTAATGGATGGACCCCTCATTGCCCGAATAAGAGGTCGATCAAGGAGATATATGAGGTTAGCGCATGTTCGTAGTGATTGCCTCAGATAGAGGAGAATAGATTAGAAAGTTTTCCCTGAGATTTGACCCACCAATGACTACCTATTCTCGCCCGGTGCCTGAACCTTGCTCGTTTACATCTGGATAAGACAATAGGGATACACTCGAACGATAGAGAAGGAGTTCCTATGGCTAAAGCTGGTCGCCTTTGCATCTTGAAGAAGGAGATGGCACCTCTACTTCAGGTGGTCACTTCATATTCTTCTCCCGAGCTCATGGAATTGACGTAAGTGGTTGGGTGGTCAGGTGAGCCCTAATAAAATTGGCTTAGAAAAGATGAGATAGGGAGTTGGATGATTGATTGGTACCGGTTAATGATGCGATGGGTCCTAATCAATGTGATTGGCATAGTTCACTTTTAGCCCCAGCAACATATAGCACCAAGACCAGCGGTTGCATTTGACCGAGTTGAAGCAGCAGATCCAAGCAATTGGTATCCGATTGAAGCATAGAAATAGATTCGCGTCGCCTACCCAGAGAGAATTTCAATCTGAAGAAGGCAACTCATCTCCTTAGCAAGAAAGTGAATCCATTAATAAAGCACTACTGACTGATTATACAGTCTGTTTTTAAAGGGAACTCTAAATATCGTAAGAGAAGTTAGACTTGACCCGTTGAAAGAAGTCATTTGCCTAGGTGCGTTCCGTAGAAAGACTATGAAAGATAGACTACCAGCTTTTTCAAGCTAGAGTTGATTCCATATGAGAATCGGTAGGTGTTCAGTGATCTATTTACTCTCGAAGGGCTTTGAGAAGAGGGGCAACAGGGAAGATGCCGAGAATGGCCGTGTCTATGGGGATTACCGGTCTTAGCATGAATCTGTTGCAAATGCATGTGAGGGAGGAATGCCTTCATCCCTATTCAAGATCACGAAATGCCGGTTATCTCGCAGCGCGCAGTGCTTTATCTTCAGGTTTTTAATCCTTTTGGCCTTTTTTTTACTATTTTATTGTCTCTGTCTGCAACTTGGTTACCTTTCATTTTATTCTACGTGCTTTTGGAAGATCTCGGGCCGAGCCATATTTTTTTCTTGCTTGCGGTTCAAGGTGAGTCCACTCTTTTCTGTACTATTCTTTCTAATAGCTTTCTCTATGTATGAGACCCTGGATCTCACGAAACACGTGAACCCTGGAGGCACAGAGGGTTCCTCTGGTGCTGGAAAGGCAGATCCGTCTGCGTCAACCTCCCAAGACGCTTCTAGCAGAAGCGAACGTCCATTAGAAGTTTCCCAAGAGGAACTGTGGACGAGCGTGGACCGTGTAAGATCCGAAAGAAACGTAGTTTTGGATTCCGACTGGACGTCGGAGTAGACGAGCGTGGACCGTGTAAGATCTGAAAGAAACGTAGTTTTGGATTCCGACTGGACGTCGGAGTGGGTCACCAGCCGGGAGAACCGGCTGGGGGATCTCATTAATGAGTTGAGGGGCAGAGAACACATGCGCCCCCTCGCACCTTACCGGCTTCAAGCCGTGGTAGATTATTTGGGAAGCAAGTATTCGGTCGAATCCTTGGACGAGATCATCCGAGATGTCAAAGAGAAGGGAGTGGGGAGCTCCTTCTATAACGAATCGAAGATAGATCGTGATCTCCCTACGGAGAGGGCATTGAAAGCCTCCGTGGGCGACGTCCACAAGAAGGATTGAAGTCCCCGAAAGCTTCCCTCTTTTCTTTCTCCCTTTCTTTCCGTTGGTCAACAACCAACAAAAGTGCTCGTTTCGTTCTTCACTACTCGTACAGGAAGGCCTCTCTTTCTGTATGGGGGGAATCCTTTATTCTCAATCAAGATGCCTCAACTGGATAAATTCACTTATTTCACACAATTCTTCTGGTCATGCCTTTTCCTCTTTACTTTCTATATTGCCATATGCAATGATGGAGATGGACTACTTGGGATCAGCAGAATTCTAAAACTACGTAACCAACTGCTTTCACACCGTACGAACAACATCCAGAGCAAGGACCCCAACAGTTTGGAAGATATCTTGAGAAAAGGTTTTAGCACCGGTCTATCCTATATGTACTCCAGTTTATTCGAAGTCTCCCAATGGTGTAAGGCCGTCGACTTATTGGGAAAAAGGAGGAAGATCACTTTGATCTCTTGTTTCGGAGAAATCAGTGGCTCACGAGGAATGGAAAGGAACATATTATATTTGATCTCGAAGTCCTCATATAGCACTTCTTCCAATCCTGGATGGGGGATCACTTGTAGGAATGACATAATGCTAATCCATGTTCCACACGGCCAAGGAAGCATCGGTTTTTAATCTCATTATGACTTGGTCGTTCAGAAGAGATTCTTTCTCGATCAGAATAGTGGAATGGAGGGCACTACAAGAAAGATATACTCCTTTTCAAATCGCCCCGCGAAGACAGACGTTCAGAAAGGTTCTCGAGATTCTCAATCGCTCTTTTTTTAGTGGGGAGGAATAGTACGGGAAGGGAGCGAGACCAAGCCGAGCCACTAGTAGAGTAAGCCCTTCCCACGTGTCAAAATGAATTGCAGCCTCAACCAGAGAGATCAACCTGCGCCTTTGATGTTAGGCCCCGGCGGAAAGTTTTCCGAAACCGAACTGAATGGAATTGTTACTTTCCAAAAATGCTTTCTGAAAAGAAAGAAGGTCCATTTTCCCACGTAGTTCGTCGGTCAAACCAACAATTCTCTTCTCAAAGTAATAGGGAGATCCTTTTCTAGTTAGACTTCTTGCAATGAAAGAACCATCCCTTCCTATTTGTTTGTCCTGTCAGATAGAAAGAGAGACCCCAAAGAGCCTTCTTTACCACTTTAGGGGGCGGGGGTGAAGGGGGGGTTTACATGCAACCGAGGCAAAGTTGTTTATGATTGAATCTCAGAGGCACTCTTATCATTTGGTAGATCCAAGTCCATGGCCTATTTCGGGTTCACTCGGAGCTTTGGCAACC
Organism: Tanacetum coccineum; assembly: GCA_026074375.1. Taxonomy (NCBI): domain Eukaryota; kingdom Viridiplantae; phylum Streptophyta; class Magnoliopsida; order Asterales; family Asteraceae; genus Tanacetum; species Tanacetum coccineum. The sequence goes on along the minus strand of BQNB010005050.1, from coordinate 51,778 downwards.
ACCGTAGGAGGTGTGATGTACATGCACTCATTTCAAGGGGGTGCAACACTTCTCAGTTTGGGCCTAATATTTATCCTATATACCATGTTCGTATGGTGGCGCGATGTTCTACGTGAATCCACGTTGGAAGGACATCATACCAAAGTCGTACAATTAGGACCTCGATATGGGTTTATTCTGTTTATCGTTTCGGAGGTTATGTTCCTTTTTGCTCTTTTTCGGGCTTCTTCTCATTCTTCTTTGGCACCTACGGTAGAGATCGGAGGTATTTGGCCCCCAAAAGGGATTGCGGTTTTAGATCCTCGGGAAATCCCTTTTCTTAATACTCTTATTCCCCTTTCATCCGGAGCTGCCGTAACTTGGGCTCATCATGCTATACTCGCGGGGAAGGAAAAACGAGCAGTTTACGCTTTAGTAGCTACCGTTTCACTGGCTCTAGTATTCACCGCCTTTCAAGGAATGGAATATTATCAAGCGCCCTCCACAATTTCGGATAGTATTTATGGTTCTACCTTTTTCTTAGCAACTGGCTTTCATGGTTTTCATGTGATTATAGGTACTCTTTTCTCGATCATATGTGGTATTCGCCAATATCTTGGTCATCTGACCAAGGAGCATCACGTTGGCTTTGAAGCAGCTGCATGGTACTGGCATTTTGTAGACGTGGTTCGGTTATTCCCATTTGTCTCTATCTATTGGTGGGGAGGTATATGAAGGAACGAATCAGTGGATTGAAGAATGAAAGCTCGAAGACAAAGAGAAGCGGGCTTTTCCAAAGAATTACTGCAGCTTTCCCACTCCCTTTGATTATCATATACAAAAAAGTCTCTTCCACTTTCCTACCAAATCTCTCTTTATTCTGGCACATAAATGAAGGGATCGAAGAGATTATGGCAGATCATGTTCACCAAGAAATGACCCGAAATTGGATCTTGGTCTATTTGAGATTGTTCCTTTTAATCGTAATCAAAGATGTTTTCTTGTCTCTCGTTTCTTTTCTGAACAAATCGAAGAACCTAATGGATCGAACTCATCCTTGGCTGCTACGAAAGAAATAGGCCTTGCGTTGCGGAAGGAACGTTCTGCTCTGAGTTGAAGGCAAGAGCTCCTTCCCTCCCTTCCTTATCGACATTAGCTGTATCCCATATCTCCCCATATCGTATTTAACTAGACCCCATCCCTCGCTTTGACTGTTCACCATATGTGTATCGTACCGACCCCATATCATACGTACAAGAATTGATTCCTTCTCCCCATATCACTCATTCACATGCCATCTCATTGTTCACCCGGAAAATCTTCTTGTTTAAGACAGATCGCTTCCCTCAGTCAGCGGGAGGCCTAGTCGATGTAGGCCCTCAAAGCAAACGGCGGGCAGACCAGTCGAAGGAGTAGTTCACTTACCTGTTTGTACATATACTATACTCATACCCATATTACGATACATATGTGTTCACCCTATCTTGCTTTCACGGCTTTGACCGGGAACCAAACCAAAGAGCCAATACACCAACAACCAAGGAACGGGAGTGGGTGGTCCCTAGGAACGGCAGAAAGGAAGTACTGGTTCAACCAGATACGAGTGACGGAACCGGTGTTGATCAAAGACATGCGCCGAGTGCCAGGAATGACTATAAGCCGATAGAGTCGTTTTAACATGCCATGAACCGAGAGCCGCCCAGGGACTGGACTCCACTAAGAGGTTCTTTCTCTCACGTCATTTCGCCCGCCCGTTTCATTTCCTTTTGCCGAAGTTCGTTCAGTCGGTAAGCATCCCGTTAGCTCTTCATATTTCCTAGCCCATCTATCCCCACTATCTCCGAATTCTGTAAGCCGTAATAAGTCCGTAAAATGTGAATAAAGTCCTCACGCGAAAGTGAATCGCCTTCGCTTATCTTGTTTTTTAAGGTCAGTTCTTGTATGATGTCGACGAAGGTCTCATGTTCACGATTATTATTCTTGCAAAACTCGGAAAGTATGAAAGCACATTTATTCCTCAAGCTGTCGATTGTGTCAGTCGGAAGTGCATACGGCAGATCAGCTTCCTCTACCTAGGTATGGATTGGATGCTCCTCCTGCTCGGGCAGGACTCTCAGACGGCTATGATCGGACAATAGAGTATGTAAGATATAGCTCGTGCCTCTTAGGCTTAACAAGATGGGGTTCGGATGAAAACGGATCCCGCTAATCCAGTCTATTCTATTTTGAATAGTCCAGGTAGTTGACTACAGGATCGGATCCTCTGTCTTTGCCTGAAACTTTCACTGTCTGTCAAAGGAATAGCTGAACTACTACATTGATTAGGCGGATCTAACTCTTTTGAGAAATGCCCAGAGGCGTCTGTCTACTAGTTCAGTTGAGAACAAGGTGTCGAACTAGACTGATAACTGATCGTCTATCGAAGCGCCTCTTTAAAGGCAGGATGCCAAGAATCGTGCCTCTATATACGAAGAGCAGGCATGCGTGGGACTTTAGGACAAGACTCCGTAAGACCTTTGTTTAATATGCCTTTTGTTTACGACGAATAGGAATAGGTTCTTTTCAGATTTGACATAAGAGGGTAATTCGTTAAATTAGAATCGAATCTAACATGTGCAGCCTAAGCTTACTTCTCTTGGATCCCGGTGGGGTTGTCTAGTTGTTGGGATCTGAGATTTGATGATTACAAAACTACATATGCTTATATGAAGATAAATGAAACAAGAAGGACTTAATATGATATGTTGGACTTTGACTAAAACATTAATGTTGATTGGAAGTTACAAAATCAACATTAATATATTAATGATGAGTGGAAGTTACAAAATCAACATTAATATATTAATGATGATTGGAAGTTACAAAATCAACATTATGATATGTTTAACAAAAGGTTTTCTTGTAAACCCTAGCCTCTCTAGTATATAAAGAGGGGTAGGGTGAATAGTTTGATGATCCATCGATAGAAACATCGACTGATGAGAGTCGAATAGTAAAGGTGTGTGTGTGTACACCATAGTTAGTTAGTTAGTACACCATAGTAGTTGGTGTAGCCCCAAGTTATAGTTGGGGTAATAGAAGAACGTTCAACAAAGAAAACCTTGTTTGATAATATTGCTTTCTTATTATTCCGCTGCGTGTTCAATATTATCTGTAAAACTAATCCTAGTTGAGCTTAAACGATTTTCAACACTAGTCCTAAAGCTAACCAGTTTACTTACTATTATATAATAATCCTTAGCCTTTGGCCCATGAAATAGAGATGGCCCGGACCCAAGATTCAGATGGGTTGGATGCTTGGATATTCTTTTCTTTCTTCTAGTAGGGTGGTATGGTAATCCATTTCTTACTTACCAGGCTGGGATATAATCTAAGGTAAGGTTGCTTTCTATGTAGGTAGGAGAGCCTAATCTCTGTACTAGCTCTATCTATCAGGGAAGAAGGGAGGCGATTTCAAAGCGAAGCATTAACTGAAGGATGCGCTTGCCCATGGCCTCATCTTCCCATTTTTTGAGTCTTTAGTCACCGAGAAGACTACTTCTGTAGCTTAAAAACTTAGGACACCACTTTTTCTAAAGTCGGGTGCAAGTCTTGCTGAGTCAACTCTCAACTCATAATTTATTAAGAAGAAAGCTTCAGAAATTGGCAAGAAGTAGGATAGGAGGAGCATTAGTAGCGAATCCCTGAGATTGGAATTCAATCTCGAGAAAGTCATGAAACTTGAATTCAAATTGAATAGATCCGTAAAGCAGAATAATGATTGTCATCTGAAGTAGCCATTCCCCTTTCAGTAGTTGAAATACTTTCATCTGTCTAAATGCTTTCCGTAACTCCTTTGATCGAATTTAGAGTAGCTCGTGGATGAACAGATTCGAGAATCAATAAAAAGGTTCCGCTAACCAACTGATACCGTAGTAGAAGATTCGGCTAGTGATCCACCTCTCTATTTCCCAATAGAAAGAGTTATTCTATGAAAAAAAAATATCGTTTTTTTCTTCTTCACATATACAAGCTAAAACTACAGCCAACAGGGTGGAAGTTGTGTCTTTACAGTAACTCTCCTCTAATAGCGTAGGCCGTCCTCCTCTATGTGTCTACAACTTAGGATTCTGTTGGAGCCGTGCTTGCACAGCATGATGATGATAAGAAGAAGAGAGCTTTGGACTAATTTAGCTAAGTTGTTCAATGATAATAATGCATAAAAGAAATTCACAGCTATGGAGAAAACCTGTGCAGCAGTCATAGCAGCGCTTTCAGGTTAAGTTATGGAAGTTCCGTTTTTTTTCGGGGAAGCCAACCAAGCAAGCAAATCTGTTCTACGATCGGGTATTGTGCCTATTGGATTAGCTGCTAGTGGGAATCTATTCTGTATTATAGCTTTCTCTTCCTTTCAGTCCCTCGTCCATGAATGTGACTCCCTTGCTGGAAGGTCTCCCACGTATAGAACTATAAAGAAATGCCTGTAAGGTCTTTGGTCACTCCTTGGCAGCCTGTCCTAAGTCTAAGAAGCAGGTGACCCCTAATCCACCTGAGGGTGGTAGCAAGGCTACCTCTGAGGGCGATTGGATTAAGGTACAGAAGAAGGGAAAGGGGAAAGATGTTCTAGATAACAGAGTTTCCGATCTGCCTGTCTCTTCATAAGAGCGAGGGTTTTGAATATTAGTCTTGCTGTCCGCTCTGAGCCTGAGAGGATTTCTGATCGTTTAGAGGATCCTGTTAGCCATGCTCCTCTAGCCTTCAACAGTCAGGGTGAGTTGTCAGCTTCTTCTTTGGGGTGAAGGCCCTTCTAACTCGGAAGTAGGGTCACAGTATACGGATACCCCTGTGATAGACAGGGATCTTTCTCTTGTTACAGGTGAACATTCTGAGGGGAAACCCGCTTTGGCCTTTTCTACTCCCACTGGGATTTCGTTAGGGGGAAGCTCTGAACCCCTCACTCTTTCTCCGGACCATAAGCCTTTGGGTGGTTGGTAAGGTTGTCGACTCTGAACGAATGATTTTATGTGAAGAAGAGGTGGTCACTATTATAAAGAATCAGATCCCGTTACAGTTAGGAAATCAAGTGCCATCCGAGAGTCTTCTTCGTCTTTTGCCGGAACTCTTTTCTCTAAAGGTAGTGAAGTGAGCCGAAGGAGAGGCTGGATGGAATGAAGCTCGACCAGCGGGAGAGGAAGCATGATCAATCCGATCTTGTTTCAGAAGCTGGTAGAGAGTAGAGAATAGAATAGGCTGTGATGCCGGGGGAGAGATTTTTTATCTTGAGAGATCCTTTGAATACGACCAGGGGGATAGAAGCCCACGGAGCGGTAGGCTAAGCCGGAAATAGAGAGAGATGTGATTAGATTAGCACGAGGAGGGGAAGAATCTTGGTCGTGGGATAGCAGTTTTTGAATCAGTCTCATTTGGCGTTCAATAAGTAGAAGATCAAGGCAGCTTCTGCTTTTAGGTCAGCTCTTTGGCTCCTTGCTATAAAGAGTGAAGTGACCTTCGGGCGAGGAGAAAGTCAGTAAGAATAGGACCGGAAACTGTGCGTTTGGCTATTGGTGAGTCTGTCTTTCTTGAGAAAAAAAAAATGGAGCGACCAGCCCCTCCATTTGGGTCATGAGACTAGCCAACTGTCTATCCCTGTGGGCTAACTCAACTTATAAGCTTGCTATCTTAGCATCCACTTGGGATAACCTTTCACTTGGATACGATCTAAATTCCACATTCAAGAAAGAACCAGACCAGGCCAACCAAGAGATAGGATCAGATGAAGGAGAGAGAGAACTACTATTGAAAGAAGGCGAATCGCTACTTCTTGTTGCTATAAAATGGTAAAATACTACTTCTTGGACTGTGCCGACACCCGAGAAGACTAATTAGAGATTTGCTAAGCGAACGAGCCTGAAAGCGCTTCTCCTAGCTTGATCTTAAGTCTTATACATTAATTAAGCAATCTGACTTATATGCTCCTCTCCCCTTGCTTTATTACACCGATAACTGCAGATGAAGCGAAGGACATCGATTATCTATTTAGACGAACGAAGAATAAGATAAAGGCATCTAATTCACCCGCATCTGTTGGAGGAAGGAATGGACAGATAAATACATACTTTTTCTCCTTTCTCCCATAAAGCTTCCTTTCCTGAATCTTAGCTCTTATCTTTCTTATTTATTCTGACTACTATCACTTTATAAACCGGGCCTGGATAATTAAAGCTTAACGTATCAGGGTAGTACGCCTGGAACAAGAAGGTTCGTCGTACAATTTCGGCGATTACAAAAACAAAGGAGTATATCCCTCTCCCTTAGTGTCTTTCCACTTCCGTCGTTCAGGAACAAACACTTCGCCTAATTCTTTTGAATCCCGGCCCGCTTTTTCCCCACTAACTAATTACGTTACGACCACTGAACAAACTTGGTTGACGCACATAGTTTATGCGCCGCTAATGTAGCGGCTTGTCGAGCATTTGACAAACTCACACCATCCATTTCAAATGGGATTTGTCCTGTGGACACACGAGCAATCCAACCCGCAGGATTTCCTTTTCCTCTTCCCATTCTGACTTCTGTAGGTTTCCCGGTAATAGGGAGATCTGCGAGAACTCTTACCCATATCTTACCATTTCTTCGGAATTGTCCGCTCATAGTACGATGGAATTGCCCAATTATAGCTCGACGCGCTGTTCAATGGCTCGATATGAAAGACGACCAGCTCTACAACTTTTAGTGCCATATCTTCCAAAACCAAGTCGTGTACCGTCCGCAACCCCTACTACATCTGCCTTTACGATATTGACTATATTTCGTACGTTTCGGATATATCACGTCCCCTTTCTTTTTGACTATATGAAATCCACACTTTGACACCTGAGATTCCGTAACGAGTAGATACTTCCGTAGGAGCATAATCGATTTTCTGGTTAAATACATTACTAGATGTTTTTCCATACTTTTTGCATTCAGTTCTAGCTATTTCTGCACCTTCTGATCGACCTGAACAACATATACGGATCCCCTCCACCCCTTTTTTCATTACTAATTGAATATCCTTCACTATTTGACTAAAAATGGAGCGAAATGATCTTGTTTTGTTCCTCGGTTGAAAAGAGATATCTTGAGCAATCGGAGAAGCACTTTGATAAACAGATTTGATCTTGACCGACTCAATTAAGGTATTAGTCTTTGTTCTATTAGACAACAAAGATCGCATTTTTTTCACTTCGTTCAAATAAAAGTTGTACCCGTACGGAATTCTTCTGTTTCTCAGTATGATCTCTATCATCATCTCTATTCCCTTTATCAATTCTCCTATCCCACCTAGGTCTATGAATTTCTCTATCAATTCCATTACCTTATCCTTAGCCATGAGGTTCCAACATTTTTTCCTGAATTTTCGTAGGAGTTGTTCCCGGGCATACTCAAAAAAAAGGTTATTATACACCCCAACCCCGTCCCTTGGAAAGAAAAAGGTAGCACCGAAGAAAGGAAAGAGCGAGATGGTGGTTTTTGTTGTTCCCGCGAAGCGAGGATGATTCGACCAGCGAATGAAGTGGGTCAACTTTTTGTCTTCGGCCAAAAACTTTTTCTCGCTGGTCGAGCTTTCGACAAAAAAAGCGAAACGTATTCTCTTATCTAAGCTTCTTCCCTGTGCATTAGCTCCCCCCATGGTAGATGGTTCAAGCACGCCCGGTTCCACGAAATGATTGAGAACTACGACGGGGTCGAAATGCATTTGGTTCTTTGTCTTCAATAAGTATTGCATGACCGAATAATTCAAGGAAGGGCGCACCGCAGGGAGGGTCCTTTTTAGTGGATGACTCGTCGGGCTGTCGGAGGGGGACTTCTTTGACTTCTTTGAGAAAAAGAACTTGAATAACTTCGTTTTTCTGAAGGAGTCGTCATTTAGGAGGGCTATTTCATTTACAAGCCCGGCGTATTTCGGATGCTTGAAGGCCCCGCTGACCCGAAGTGATTTAGAAAGATTCTTCTTTATCGATGGTGATCGGTCATGGTATCCATAGCGTTGCTTCTTTTTCGGCCAAATCCGGATTTCGTTTTGCTTCTCCCGGTCGTCGAGCCTGATCGACTCGACTCTTTTCGCTGCCCCCCGGGCTCTCACTTCGTTTCGTTCTTCTTCTGTACCATCGCTTGAATGAAGACACCCGATCGGCCCGACTTTACCAAATGCCCACCACTGGCCCTTCCCCTTTCCGGGTCTGGATTTTTCGCGTCGTTTCTGTCGTCGTGGTCGACGGGGAAGAAAGAAATGAATGAATGTTCTTTTGGGAAAATGTAGAATAATACACCTACCGAGACGAAAGCCAAAGGTGAGTCTAGTAGGTGGACGTATCGAACCGAAATAAGATCTAAGATTGACATCTTGATACACTGATTTACCATAATAATAAATAGAGTCAATGCAGACTCCGCCGTGGGAAGAGCCGCTTCTTTCTTGCTTGATAGGGGGGCTTCCATTCACCAACGCAGACTAAAAGTGCTCTCCGAACCGTGCTGGATAGTCGCCCATCACACGGCTCTCAAACCCAACCTGTGGTGGATCCCGGGTGACAAAGTAAAAGCCTTTGATCCTTTGCCCCATACTTTGAGATGCTCCTCCCCGCCGATCAAGCGGCGACGCTGCTCTTAGCTTTAAGCCGCTATCGTTCGGTTCGGATAAGTCAAGTCCCTTCGGTCAGTTCGCTCAGGTGATCCTCCCTTATCTTCCCTAACGTTCAGAGTTGTTCTGGTTTGAGAAAGGAGCACCGGCCGAGCGCCCTGAATGAATAAGAAATTGACAGCAGAGGTAATTGCAAATTCTTATTCGAACGAGTTGAAGCTAACAACATGTCGATTACACACCGGGGGTTGCTAAGAACTGAGGGACAATGCCCCTCTAACCTAAGTGGGCCTACCTGCGAAGCAACTGGTACTTGAGCGGGCGGGGGGGGGGGCGGTTTGGTTTCGTGCAAGGCCCTCGCAGCAGGAAGAGGCAGTTGTCATTTGAAAGAAAACGCTCTTTGTTTGTATAAGGTTCCAAACCTCCGCACCCTGATGAAAAAGCCCTTTCTTTTCTATCTTATTAGTAAAGCCTAAACGTCCTTATTGAAGCCTAGCTAACGAGAAATAAAAGCGATAACGCACCTTTCCTAAGATTAGAATCGAAATAGAAGAGAAGGCCTTTCTTTCTCAAAGTCAACTTTCTCCCTTCCCTTCTTGCTTTAGAAAGATTGCAGCTAGCGTGCTGGACTAATATAATAGAAAGTCAAGGCTCTTCTCCTGTTCTACGAATCTACAACTCTCTTTACTGAGCGAGACTCCATCTATATCCCTACTAGTGGTTATTCTTTCCAGGCCATTTGTTTGACAGCTTAAACTAGACCCCACTTTCGATTAGATAGGTTTCGGTCTTAATCAAGATAGGTCAAGGGCGCGTCGGAACGGTCGGTAGCTACTTAGTCTCATCCGAGAGTCTAATCTCCTTGTACTGCTTTTTTTTCTTTTTCAAAGAAAAAAGGTCGATTTAGGCTCCTTCCCTTCCACCGCATAGCTGCGGTAGCAGGTACTACGAGCCCTCTGTCCCACGCATTTAACCGGCTCGCGTGGTTCACCGGTTCCACCGAAAACTCTCATTTGTTGAAGCGGAGCATAGTGCGCTTTAGGCGCCGAGCGAGAAAGGTCTCTTCTTTCGTTTCGGTTTATTCACTGATCTGAAACTTAGCACTTGTTTTCTTATTGATTCCAGGGGCGGCGGCGTTCTTGAATGAAGTCTATCCGAACCGAATTAGCACTTCTCAGATCAGGTGAGGCCTCTCCAGCGGAGCTGGGCGCCGGGGCCCTGGCTGCACTAGCGATTGGCACATAGGGGAGTGGTTGCCCGGCTTTCTCGGCCTGGTATCCTGCACCTCGCGTTCATGATATCTACATTCAACTGTGCCCCGGAGACACGGTCGAAGCACGCCCGCCCAGTGTGCTTCTTTCACGACATGCTCTGGTCCCGGGTGTCTTCCAGTGGTCTTCTAGCGTTAGAAGAAGTCGTGTCCGTCCCGGACATCTGCAACGCCCTTCCCCGCCTTTTTTTATATGGGGTGAAGGAAAAGACTGACCCCTTCGGTGACTTTCGCGGTCGCCCTCACTGAACCGACTTGAATCTGAACTACGATTCAGATCAAGTCTTACCGAAATCGGATTTCCTTTTCGTGCCATATGCGCTTAGACTTGACTTTTTTCCCTTTTTTATTCCCGGTCCAATATTAGTTCTCGAAGATCTTCGTTTCCGTGTAGAAGCAAACTCTCCAAATTGATGACCTCCTTCAGTGATCTTACAACGAACAGGAGTTTTTCCATTGTAAATTCGTACGGAGCAATCAACGAATTCCGGCAAAATAGAAGAAGATGTGACCCAATTTTCCTGTTCAAAAGAAGATCTCTCTTCTTCTTCATTCTCAACAGGAATGCATCAAAAAAAACTGCCCTTCCATATAGATCGTCGTGGCATGAACTCAGAATTTCTTCGCTTCGATTCCGCCCCTACTTCAATTAAAGCTAGCTCCTACTCCTCCTTCATCGTCGTTGGTCCTTTTTTTACATTGTATAGTGAGAAAGCTCACCTCTGCCTTTAGACGAGATCTTATATATGATTCTCGTAAACCCTAGGAGCCTCTTTTCCTTCTGCCCAGCTCCCCGAAAACAACGTTCGACTTGCATGTGTTAAGCATATAGCTAGCGTTCCTTCTGAGCCAGGATCAAACTCTTCTTTTGACTAGACTATGAAAAAATAAGGGTTCTATTCTATCTGGTAGAGTCAACAGAATGGAGTTCCTTGTCTGTAACTCAAGAAAGTGCATCTCTTTCTCTGCCATTCCTACTTTCTTGATAGTTATAACCTATTAAGAAGGTAGGTTCAGTCCAGGAGGCTAGTTTGAAATGAAACCCAGACTCGCTGAGGTTCACACACCTTTCTTTATGAAATTACACAGCAATCTGGAAGCTTGGTACTAATAGCCTCTAGAGTATAGAGGGGCTATGGAGAGGCGCGCAACCGTGCTTCCTCGCTTCGCTAAGAAAAGCACTTCTTCCTGGTTGAAGGGCGCGTTACAGGCCTACGCTTGTTCCTGCGCGAGAATTTCTGGCGGCCGTATCTTGCTCCTTTCTTTCGCCTCCTAAACACTCCTTTAGGTTTCTCTTATCCATTTTAAGCTTGATCTTTAAAGATTTAAGCAAAGGTTATTGAAAACAGATAACAAACAACTAATATCAAGCAATATTAAGCACTATGAAAACAGAAATAAGCACTTTGAGTGAGCAAATAAAAATAAGCAGTTTTAAAGCTAAACTTGACAGTTTTAACTTAAATCATGATTAAATGACTTCTAAGCTAAAAGCAAGCATAAATAAGCAGTAAACAACATCAATAAGCAACAATAAATAGCAATAAGCAATAAATAAGCAGTAAATAAGCAAATGGCAATAAAATAAGCTAAAACATAAAATTTGAATCTTACAAAAGTCCTTTGCTTTTGGTTAAGACTATTAACACCAAATTCGGTTCCAAAACATCCTATAGCTTATCCACATAAGCACTAACCCATGGCCATCCAGTAAACACCATGCTCCATGATTCTTGAGATTTTTAAGTGAAAAAGACCTAGGCTATATAAACTATTAAAATTTTTAAATAACTTAAGTGAAGCAGTTTTAAATAGGCAACTAAGAGCTTAAAAGAGATTAGCAAACATTTTCAAAACATAAAGTGCATTAACTTAAAAAATAGGATTTTAACATAAAAGCTTAAATTTCATTAACTTAAAAACAAGAGTACAAGACTTTAAAAAAGTACAATAAACTTAGAAAAGCTGTAAATTACAATAAAAAGCTTGAAAAAAAACTTAAATAAAAACTACATAAAAAACTAGAGATCTTTGCTGCCTAATTGGTCTTCTCTTTTATAGAAGAGTAGTGAAGATTCTAGGACTTGAGGTGTGTTTCCTGTGTGAAGAGAAGTCAAGCCTCAATCTTAGCCATCCATCTTTCTTTGGCACCAAGCTCTGCAATCTGAACCCTTAATTTAGTCTCACGTCCCATCAACCAATAGAAACTCATAGGATTGCCAACATAAGCTTGTAGTTTGGTTGGGATAATAGGTTAAGGGAGTTTGTTTGATTATGGGGAATAGGTTAAAATTGTTTGTCTGTTTGCAGGGTACTATTTTGGAGGGGATGGATGAATAGTAAACATGGCGGGAAAAGAATTAGGGGTATTGTTAGTTGTTTTTAACGGGGTTAGGGGGTAAAAGGATGTGGGGGTGAAAAGGGTTTAAGGTTATAAGGACTAACAGTGTTAGTCCTTAAGGACTAATAATGTAAAAGGTTAAAGAGTTGTAGGGTTAATGGTTGTTAGCTGTTGTTGGGCTATGGTTTGGGCCGGTTTATATTTAAAAGAGGATTGGGCCAAGTAATGGATTTAGGGCTAATTATAAGTAAGCTTAAAAGCTTAAGTCTTCTATATGCTTAATGGGCTGACCCGGCCCATTAAATAGGTACGGGTTGACCCATTTGAGATTTCTTCAGGTTCGGCTTCGTCTTTGACTTTGACTTCTCGGCTTTGACTTTTGACTTTTGACTTTTGACTTTTGACTTTTCACGCTCTTTCCATTCCGTGCTCGGTTTTGTCCGTTTTGGCTTGATTTTGTGTCCTTTAGTGAATATCCATTACCTGCACAATCCTAAATCACAAAACACACAAATACAATGTATTTTTGGTATATTTTAGTCATTTTAGGCACGTTTTTATAGGTAAAAGGTATGTGTAATTAAGCACATACCATTTCACCAATTACTCCATAATTACTGCAATTCTCACAAATCAAATGATTAAGTAACAATTCTCTTCAATAACTATACAAAATGGGTTAATATCGTGGGATAAATGATGCTATAAAATAGATGTTATTTGATTTCAGCAACAGCATCCCGTTTCCTTGGCTTTACTGTGCAGTTGCTGGCATAATGACCTTCTCCTCGACAGTTGTAACACCTTATCGGGTTACCATTGATACCATTACCATTACCCTCAGCCGGTGCTATAACAACATTTCCATTCCCATACTAATTTGCAATTTCTTAAACTACACTAAGCCCATTCATATTTTTAACAATCTGAATACCCGGATTCTGAACTGCATTTTGTCTCACCTGATTTCCAACATTGTCACCACCATTTTCATCTTGATGTCTTGGCTCGTGTTCATACCCGATTGAGCAATCTGACTATTACAGGGGATTAATGAACTTCTTTGGGTGTTGTTTGTTGGTATGGTATTGACTTTGAATGCTTTAGCCAATAAAGCAAGTGCCGTGTTCATTGCAGTTGTGGGATATGAACTGTCTTTGGGATCCTGCATTAGTTGTGGTATGTAGTTCGTGTTGAATGAAGGTTGTTGGATAAAGTTGTTGTTGGGTTGTGGATGTTGTATGTAGGTAATATGTGATGATTGACCTGGGTGGAACTGTGTCTGAGTGTTTGCCATTAATGCCAAAGGATCATGTGCGTTTGCAAGTCGTTGTGCTCTAAAAGCATTGATGTCTTGTTGAGTCGACATTGCAAGAGTGATGTGAAATGATAAGGTAGGATCTTTTATGGATAAAGTAATTGTTGTTGTGGATTTGACGGAAAATATACTTTACGGGATTTTACAAATCTATGATTTAAACCGAGAAAAGAATAAACTTTTACGGGATTTTACAAAATCAAGAAGAAACCATGAAATGATAATTGTTATGGATTGTTTTTGAGCTTTAAATGATTAACGGTTGATTAAAACTCAAATAAGGAATAACGGTGCACTAACGGTTAACTTTGAAGGACTAGTGGTTGAATTAAAAGAATTAAGGACTAACGTTGCAAAACAATTTCAACAATAAGGGTTAATAACCAAGGAAAGGACGAATGGTGAATTGGTTATAAAGTCCAGGGACTGAAGTTGCAATTTTTGAATTTTGATTAATAAAAACAACTTTTTCCCTCATGACTTTCTTTCTTCTTCGTTTAAACTGAGTAGAAAATGAAACAAAAGTATTTTAGCTCTCGCGAAATGGTATGGTAATCGTCGGTAAAAAATGAACACACCATGATGATCATTGAAAGACCAGAACATAATGGTATGGGTTAGAAGGCCCGAGAATAACCGAAGCACGAAACCGAAAAACTCGAAATTACACAAAAGAATCATGTTTAACCATTTTTTTCTTATGTATAATTCGCTTGGTTGTTTTGGTGTTGTATAAATCGCCCTAGTTGATAACATATAGTTCGCCTTACTAAAACTGTACACTTCGCCTTACTTTCGCCCACAAGGAAACGTATAACTCGCCTCACAAACGTATACTTCGTCTTCAAACTCACAAACGTATACTTCGCCTTCAAACGTACAAACATATACTTTGCCTTTAAACGTGTATAGTTCTTGTTCACGAAAACATATAGTTCGCCTTCAAACGTACAAACGTATACTTCGCCCTATTTTTGTTACATATAAATCGCCCACGTTTGTTGTATAACTCGCTTGAACACAAACAAATGTATACTTCGCCTTACACGTATACGTATACTTCGCCTGTTATGAGGTTTTGTTCGCCTGACACACAAACAAAAAAATGTACTATGTCCTTTTCTGGACCACAACGAGTAACAACAAAAACTTGTCCTTGTGCTTATCTTAACCATGGACATAAAATAAGCCAACCACAACGATAAACTGTAAAAGAAGCTAAAATATGCTGTTAAGCCACAAATAAGCTTTGAAAATGAAGACGTTGACATGAAAATAAGCTTTAAGTCGAAAATAAGCTACGTAAAGCTATGACCCAAAAGCTATGACTATAAGCTTATAAATAAGGTTTTAAAAGAAAACAATGAATAAGCTGTGACCTAAAGCTCATAATAAGCTGCAACAAAAGAGATTAATTCGTATCTTAGAAGCTAAAAGAGAAGCTTTAATAAGCTGCGTATTGAACTAAAAACCACGAAAAAGACAAAAATTACTGAAGAAAGTTACAAATGAGTTTGACTTAATATGAAAAAGAATAACCTTAAACATAGAAGTTCATTGACAAAAGCCCATTTCGTATGACACAACATCCTAAAATAAATGAAATGATATATGTGATCCTGAAAATGGAACAGTAGGCACGATTTGAAGAAAAAAAAACATTATCAAAAAAAATATAAAGAACGTTATATAATAAGCCTAATATGAGTCAAAATAAGCTCACTACAACCACAAAATAATCACTAAATCAAACCTAGGCTCTTGATACCACATGATAGACTTATCATATCACACAAAAAAAAAATTAAAAGAAAGAACTAGAGAGAGAGATGAGTTTAAAGAGAGAAATAACAAAAGAAAAGGTTACACATTAAAATGAAAACAAAATGAGCAAAACCCTCTCCACATGAGGAGAAGGCTTATATAGTAAATGTACTTGGGCCAGCCTTGGGTTTAAGTGGGCTTCCAAGGTCGGGCTTGGTATCTAATGTGTTTTAAAGCCTGTAACTAGTCCCAATTAGCATATAGAATTCCCGGAAACATATACTAGACTAATACAAGGTTCAGGAGTCTTAATGACCATCACTTTACATAAAACTAGGTCTAACAGTGACTACTCACTCCTACCTCGAATAAGCTAAAGAGTAGGAATAGTAGAGTAATATAGGGTATGGATCTTCTAACTTACACCAATAGTAATAAACCAACAAGGCAGCTAAGACATGCATACATGGCCGTAATGACGGAATAGACATGCACGCTCGATCACATCCTCATTCGCTTAAAACCCATGGTTAATTATTAGGAAAAGGAAATAAATTGTTAAATAAAAATTACGAAACAAATAGATTAAGTCTAAAATACAAGTTGCTAGACACTTTTTCCTGACCGTTACCATGATAAAGACACAACTATTTACAACGTCTTGATCATAGATCAAAAACAACAACCTAAGTTGGCGTTCCCGTAACGGTCAACTTCCCAATCATCCCATACTTTACATACTTTACAAGGCAAGTGACGATATCTTCCACTTTATACAATACTCTACATCGTCGATTTGTATCAACGAATAATTGATCCTTCGTGTAATTCCTTCGGTAGTTGTGAAACGATTATCTTCAAACTTTTCCTTCTCTTTTTTTTCCGATTTTTCTAATTTTTTGGATTATTATTATATCTTTTTTGCTCACACTATACTATGAAACTCGGTGTAGTTTCACCATCTTCACGATCATAATAATTTCGGATAATTCCTTCGATAATTCTTTATTCTTCGGACGTACCATTAATTGCGATGGTAGTAAAAATACTTGAGTTTTGACTATAATATATATTCCCATTTGCGATGTGCAAATTTCTTCCAACCGTACCAAAATAGACACAAGACTCGAGAAATATAAACTTTACACTTTAAGCAACTAGCAACTGTAAAATAAACTTAATCTAACAGGGTAAGCTAAGGTGTAAAGGTGTAATGAAACAAATAATTGGTGTGGTTCCTAAAGGATTGGCTCTACGGGTTCTTCTAGGGATATCTTACTCTTAAAATGAGAGTAAACAAAGGGTTTATATGGGGGTTAACTAACCAGTGTAGTTAGTTAATAAGCAACATGTAAAGGAGATTTGGGTGTAATCCTAAAATTTACCAATTTAAACAAATTACTCCATCTAAATACATAGTACTCATTATTACGGTCTCGAATAGATATACCAAGCCAAGTTCTAAAGTCTACTACATCACTGGCACATTCATATTTTTATGGAATATGGGTAAACATTTGGAAATGGATAGGTTAAATCCTTACAATATCTAACAAGGGTTATTGTGTGCGGGTTATGTATCAGGTAATTTCACAAAAGCATGCTTGATTTTTTTTAAATTTGAGCATAATTTAAGCGTTTTAGTGTGAAAAATAGGACAAGTAAACATTCTAATTCCATCCCTCCACTTGAATTATACAACGTCCTCGTTGTATAGATAAAACATTAAATACAGGAATTAAAAAGAATTAGAATGAGAAACTCCCTTGATATTTGCTCGGTAGATTCTCCATGTTGAGTTTTTTTAAGCAAGATTGTGTGTTGAACAACCGCCTTGAAGTTTCAAGACTCTAACACTTCAAGATCTCCAGATTTGTAAATTCTCTACCAATATTCGTCGATATTTCTTTCTCGAGGTCCTGTATAAAATATAGGAAAAAACGTGTATTCCTATCTTGGTACCTACGGTTAATTTAAACTAAACTAAACAAACTAAATACGGGTTCGTTTTGGTGAATACGCCGTATCATGTGCATGAATACGTCGTATTTCCAGAACTGACAATAATGTTTTAAAGTGCATAAAAAGTAAAGACTGATATCGTCCAGACAATCAGTACACCGTATTGATGTCTGGGAAGACAGACTCGATAAAATTAAATAACAATTTGGGTTGTCTCCCGGAAAGCACTTTTGTTTACAACGAAGTCTTTAAGTTAGACTTTTCTTCAGCTTCTCCACATTTGAAATCACTTCTCTCTTCTCCATTTTTCTTTTTGGTGTGAATACCCTGCTTGGTTCCGTAACATATTCATGAACTATGGTGCTGAACTTACTGCCGGGCTTGATTCTATCATACACAAACAAATCAAAACGTCATACCATGATATATATATATATATACAAAAGATAAGCAGTTTTAAGTTTAGGTACATCACGACATGAATTATAAATGTACAGATAGATAAAAACGAAAGATAAAGATAGAGGATCATGGGTCTGGCTGCTGTGGGTCCGACTGAGTTGTGGAGGTGCTGGCCTCGCCAGTCCTTTGCCTGGTGCATCTCTGGAATGCTGCAGGTGAGCTCCCTCAGAAAGTCCCATCGAATGCCTGGTATGTCAGCCCACTAGCATCCATCAGCTGTGCCATACACGAAATCATTCATGTGGAGAATCTCCCCTGATCGGTCATCGATCTCTCCACAAGTCCACGTAAGCTCCCGACATCTCTACGCAGTCCCTGTACCTCCTCCTCTAGTCTCCCTAATCTTTGAGGCATAGTCTTAGCAGCAACCAGAGGTGGTGGTGGTGGCTGCTAAGGTGCCTGCACGGGTGCTGGAACAGCCTGGTCATCCTCAACAACAACAGGAGCATCCTCAGCGGCCTCAGGGGCACCAGTCGTAGCAACCTGCTGCCTCTCTGGCCCCGGGGCTATCCAAGCCCAGTTATCTCCTATCACCATGCAGATGTTGAGCTTTACAAGCTCACCCATTGTCATACCCCGCCTAGGCGGAAACACGAGGCATAACATCATGGATGAGTTTTCTGGTATGAGTTCGTTTGATTCTATTTTGAGTATATGGTTCCTGGTATTTTCTTTCATTTTCAAACAATAGAATTGTGTTTGTGTTGTACGGTGTTTTACGGTGTTATGGGCTGAAATTGGGGAAGGTAGTTTGATTGGACCCGAATTGGTGCAGGAAACGACTGATAAAGTAGTGGTTATAAAAGAGAGGCTCCAAGCGGCGAGAGATCGTCAAAAGAGCTATGCTGACAACAGGCGCAAACCGTTGGAATTTGAGGTTGGAGATCGTGTGATGCTAAAGGTGTCGCCTTGGAAGGGCGTGGTTCGTTTTGGGAAGAAGGGTAAGTTAGCCCCGAGGTATGTAGGGCCATTTGAGATTCTTGAAAGGATCGGTCCTGTAGCATATCGGTTAAGGTTGCCCGAGGAATTGAGTGGTGTACATGACACGTTTCACGTGTCAAACCTAAAGAAGTGTTTGGCAGATGCTAGCCTGCATGTGCCATTGAATGAAATTAAGGTTGACAAAACTCTTCGTTTTGTTGAGGAACCTGTAGAGATTATGGACCGTGAAATTAAGAGTTTAAAACGTAGCAAAATATCACTTGTGAAGGTTCGTTGGAATTCAAAGCGTGGTCCCGAGTTCACTTGGGAGCGCGAAGATTATATGAAGTCTAAGTATCCTCAGTTGTTTGTTGATCGTGCTGATGAGTCAGCTAGTTAAATCTCGGGACGAGATTTCCTAAAGGAGGGGATACTGTGACAACCGTGATTTGAGCAGGTTAGTTTATATCTTTAGATATGGCTAAGAGTTCATTTTATGTGTTTAGGTGTGGTGCTATGTGATTTTATGTGTGCTAAGTGGGTTAAGTAATGTGCGTAATATCATTTGGAGGTGTGTGGGCATCTCATTTTGTGTGTGTTTGTGTTTGGTGATGAGTATTCCATTTGTTCACGTTTAGTGATAATGGAAAGGAATGGCGTATTGCATGCAATGCTACGTCAATAGTTGGATGATTTAGTGATAAGCGTTTATGAGTAATGTGGCATTTTAGAAATGAAAGAAGTAAGTGAAATATAGAAGTTTGTAGCAAACTTTCTAAAAATAGAAAGTGGTTTGGTGAAATGAAAGTTATTTTTAGAAAGATTAGTAAGTAGCGTTTAAGTAAAAAGGTTTAATCAAATTAGCTTAGGTTTTTATAAAAACTTAAGGAAATGAAGTAAATTAGTAAATTAATAATTTAATAAAAAAATATAAAATATATATAATATAAAGGGTGCGTCCGATTTAGGGTTTAAAAAGAAAAAAAATTATTTTTTTAGGCTTATTTGAGTTGGGCTAGGACTAGAAGGAAATAGATATAAAATCAACTTGGCCCATCCCTTTTCCTCTCTTCTTGTTTCCGTACAAGTGAGTCCCCAAAACCCTAAGGAAGACAAAAATTTTGATCAAGAAATCTAGGTGTTAGATCGTGTTAATTCAAGAAAGATCGTTAGGTATGTTCTTCTTCTTTGTTTATTCTTTTAATTCATGTAACATCATTTATGATGGATCTAAGGTTTGCATAAAATACATAATATTAATGATAATTAATGATGCTAGAATGATTAGGGCTTGATTAGGGTCATGATCATTCAATTGGTTAGGTTAGATTTGCGTTAAAAACTTGATTTAGGGTGAGCAAAATTTAGGGCTGTGTTCATGAGGGAATATATCCTTGATGGTAATAGGTTTTTGAGTGTTTCTGGACTCTAAACAGTAGCTCATTGAATGTACTTTCCAGAAAATCCAACCTCGAAAGTTTTTAAGGTTGGAAAGTCATTCAAATGTTGGTTATACTAAACGTTGTCAAAACAGTAAATACGGGTCAGATTTAGGTCATGTTTGTGAGGGTAAAACCCTAACTTAAAATTCGAATTAAGCTTAGCCCTTCTACAGTTGTTAAGTTCCATATGTATATAGAGAAACCCCAGAAGGATACCTTCTAATTTTTTGTCTAAGTATGGTTAATAAGTCCAAACGTTTTAGTGTGCAATTAGATCTGAATTGGGACTGTTTTGAAGTTTGATTTTCTTGGGAGTACTTGTGCATGTAAATGGATGTTGAGAATCCAAAGGTAGTTATTATACTCATAAATGAACATGGGTGATTTTTGGTATGAATTACGAGGGTCATTAAGTAAGGGTTTTGTGTACGTAAAGTCATGATAAAATTCTGTAATTCTGAGTTAATTATAAGTAACTAGTGGAAGGAGTTAATGAAGTGGTTAAGTTTGGGCATGGTGTCGGGGTGACCCATGATGGTTAATTAAACCCTTATACATCTATCATATGAGTGTTACATGGACATGAGCTTTTAGCTTGGTCACGTGTAACACATTTGTGTTTATATTGTGTAGCTTGTGTGGATATTGTTTGGAAGCTGCTTGTGATTCAGGTGAGTTTCATAGCCCCTCTTTTCTTATGATTTATTAGGGTGGAAATGATGCAAAGTGTTTGGAAATGTTTTGATTACTGTGATAATGTGTTGTCAAAGATGCATGGACTATTCGTGACTATTGTATGTTGTGTGCTACATGTTTTGTGATGTGATATTGAGAATTATGAACTAAGTCAGGGGGGATCACCTGCGGGTATCCATGGCCTGTTTAGTGGAAGGTACTGTGGCCTAGCTGGCAGGATGGTTACTTTGAGAGTATCCACGGCAGGAGGCACTTATAAATAATGTGGCCAACATAATTATAAAGGCATCACACACATAGACTTGTGACCATGATTGCATTTATTTGTGTTTGGTTGTAAGGTGGTAGTGTAATATGTTTTCCTTTTTGATATGTGTATTCATGATAAAGATGGTGGTATGGGTAGAGAATTTTTCTCTTACCCTAATTGGAGGATATGTTGAGTTGAGTTGTATAGATAGTATGTTTTCCCTTCTATCTAGTAATTGCGGATACCTAGTATTGCTATTATAGAGGTTGCTTGTTTGCTCGGTTGTTTGTTTAGATTTCCTAAGTCTAAGCTTAGCATCCCTTCATCGTACTTTGTTAGTAAGGATACCTAATTTTTTTATTCTACGTCTTGATGTATATTGGTTGTTCGGATCTGCTCTTCGAGATATAGGCGCGTTTTGTTAGTTCGTGTTGCATTGATTTTCTAATATGGAGTATAAACGTTTCTTTTCAAGCACTAATTGTTCCTAAACATATTATGGCGTATCAGTACTCCTTGATTGTATATCCTTGGTTTGTAACCATTGGCTGATGTGTTAGTATCGATGCTTTTAGGTTTGCGTTGTCGATCGTTATTTTGGATAAGACCGTATGTTTTCTTTTGGGTACGTAACATCTTGCATGAGTTTTCTGGTACGAGTTCGTTTGATTCTATTTTGAGTATATGGTTCCTGGTATTTTCTTTCGTTTTCAAACAATATAATTGTATTAGAGTCTATACGGTGTTTTACGATCCCTTTTTCCTCTCTTCTGATTTCCGTACAAGTGAGTTCCTAAAACCCTAAGGAAGACAAAATTTTTGATCAAGAAATCTAGGTGTTAGATCGTGTTAATTCAAGTAAGATCGTTTGGTATGTTCTTCTTCCTTGTTTATTCTTTTAATTCATGTAAAATAATTTATGATGGATCTAAGGTTTGCATAAAATACATAATATTAATGATAATTAAGGATGCTAGAATGATTAGGGCTTGATTAGGGTCATGATCATTCAATTGGTCAGGTTAGATTTGCGTTAAAAACTTGATTTAGGGTGAGCAAAATTTAGGGTTCTGTTCACGAGTGAATATCTCCTTGATGGTAATAGGTTTTTGAGTGTTTCTGGACTCTAAACAGTAGCTCATTGAATGTACTTTCCATAAAATGCGTCCTCGAAAGTTTTTAATGTTGGGAAGTCAATCAAATGTTGCTTATACTAAAATTTGTCAAAACAGTAAATACATGTTAGATTTAGGTCATGTTTGTGAGGGTAAAACCCTAACTTAAAATTCGAATTGAGCTTAGCCCTTCTACTGTAGTTAATTTCCATATGTATATAGAGAAACCCCAAAAGTATACCTTCTATTTTTATGTCTAGGTATGGTTAATAAGTCCAAACGTTTTAGTGTGTAATCAGATCCGAATTGGGACTGTTTTGAAGTTTGATTTTCTTAGGAGTACTTGTGCATGTAAATGGCTTTTGGAAATCCAAAGGTAGTTAATATACTCATTAATGAACATGGATGATTTTTGGTATGAATTATGAGGATCATTAAGTAAGGGTTTGGGGTACGTAAAGTCATGATAAAATTATGCAATTCTGAGTTAATTATAAGTAACTAGTGGAAGGAGTTAATGAAGTGGTTAAGTTTGGGCATGGTGTCGGGGTGACCCATGATGGTTAATTAAACCTTTAGACATCCATCATATGAGTGTTACATGGACATGAGCTTTTAGCTTGGTCGCGTGTAACACATTTATGTTTGTATTGTGTAGCTTGTGTGGATATTGTTTGGAAGCTGCTTGTGCTTCAGGTGAGTTTCATAGCCCCTCTTTTCTTATGATTTATTAGGGTGTAAATGATGCAAAGTGTTTGGAAATGTTTTGATTACTGTTATAATGTGTTGTCAAAGATGCATGGACTATACGTGACTATTGTATGTTGTGTGCTACATGTTTTGTGATGTGATATTGAGAATTGTGAACTAAGTCAGGAGGGATCACCTGCGGGTATCCATGGCCTGTTTAGTGGAAGGTACTGTGGCCTTGCGGGTAGGATGGTTACTTTGAGAGTATCCACGGCCGGGGATATGGGGGTAACGACATGGACCTTGGTACGATTAAGGCGTCTTATAAATCGTTACTGCGAAATCATGTAATTAGATTGTATTGGATTGGATTGGTTGTGCATGCCAGCCTGTATGATAGTTCATTTATTGTCCTGCAATGTTTTCTTTATTATCACAGTAATGTGCAGTTTGGATTTTATATCGTGTCTTAAACATATGACTCTCACCAACTTTATGTTGACATTTTTAAGCATCATTTTCAGGTGAGTATCGTGATAATAAGAAGGATGTTAGGAAGAGTGGCTAGAGAGACCCTAGGCATTGCTTGTGGAGTTGTCTTTTCCAGTCTTTTCATTTATGACATTTGTTTTGCTTGATACTTGTTTGTTGGAGATTGTTAGTATTTGGGTTATTTTGTTCGTGTACAACATTACTTTAGTAATGCAAGACTACTTTATCTTGTGTTGGGTATTGTCATGACACATAGTGCCATTTGATTATTTCCTTCACAAAAGAAGCACGTT
Organism: Tanacetum coccineum; assembly: GCA_026074375.1. Classification (NCBI taxonomy): domain Eukaryota; kingdom Viridiplantae; phylum Streptophyta; class Magnoliopsida; order Asterales; family Asteraceae; genus Tanacetum; species Tanacetum coccineum. The sequence goes on along the minus strand of BQNB010005050.1, from coordinate 28,181 downwards.
TAACCATTTTTTTCTTATGTATAATTCGCTTGGTTGTTTTGGTGTTGTATTAATCGCCCTAGTTGATAACATATAGTTCGCCTTACTAAAACTGTATACTTCGCCTTACTTTCGCCCACAAGGAAACGTATAACTCGCCTAAAAAACGTATACTTTGTCTTAAAACTTACAAAACGTATACTTCGCCTTCAAACGTACAAACGTATACTTTGCCTTCAAACGTGTATAGTTCTTGTTCACAGAAACATATAGTTCGCCTTCAAATGTACAAACGTATACTTCGCCCTATTTTTGTTACATATAAATCGCCTACGTTTGTTGTATAACTCGCCTGAACACAAATAAATGTATACTTCGCCTTACACTTATACGTATACTTCGCCTGTTATGAGGTATTGTTCGCCTGACACACAAACAAAAAAACGTACTATGTCCTTTTCTGGACCACAACGAGTAACAACAAAAACTTGTCCTTATGCTTATCTTAACCGTGGACATAAAATAAGCCAACCACAACGATAAACTCTAAAAGAAGCTAAAATAAGCTGTTAAGCCACAAATAAGCTTTGAAAATGAAGACGTTGACATGAAAATAAGCTTTAAGTCGAAAATAAGCTACGTAAAGCTATAACCCAAAAGCTACGACTATAAGCTTACAAATAAGGTTTTAAAAGAAAACAATGAATAAGCTGTGACCTAAAGCTCATAATAAGCTGCAACAAAAGAGATTAATTCGTATCTTAGAAGCTAAAAAGAAGCTTTAATAAGCTGCGTATTGAACTAAAAACTATGAAAAAGACAAAAATTACGGAAGAAAGTTACAAATGAGTTTGACTTAATATGAAAAAGAATAACCTTAAACATAGAAGTTCATTGACAAAAGCCCATTTCGTATGACACAACATCCTAAAATAAATGAAATGATATATGAGATCCTGAAAATGGAACAGTAGGCACGATTTGAAGAACAAAAAAACATTATCTAAAAAATATAAAAAACGTTATATAATAAGCCTAATATGAGTCGAAATAAGCTCACTACAACCACAAAATAATCACTAAATCCAACCTAGGCTCTTGATACCACATGATAGACTTATCATATCACACACACACAAAATTAAAATAAAGAACTAGAGAGAGATGAGTTTAGAGAGAGAAATAACAAAAGAAAAGGTTACACATTAAAATGAAAACAAAATGAGCAACACCCTCTCCACAAGAGGAGAAGGCTTATATAGTAAATGTACTTGGGCCAGCCTTGGGTTTAAGTGGGCTTCCAAGGCCGGGCTTGATATCTAATGGGCTTTAAAGCCCGTAACTAGTCCCAATTAGCGTATAGAATTCCCGGAAACATATACTATACTAATACAAGGTTCGGGAGTCTTAATGACCATCACTTTACATAAAACTAGGTCTAACAGTGACTACTCACTCCCACCTCGAATAAGCTAAAGAGTAGGAATAGTAGAGTAATATAGGGTATGGATCTTCTAACTTTCACCAATAGTAATAAACAAATAAGGCAGCTGAGACATGCATACATGGCCGTAACGACGGAATAGACATGCACGCTCGATCACATCCTCATTCGCGTAAAACCCATGGTTAATGATTAGGAAAGGGAAATAAATTGTTAAATAAAAATTACAAAACAAATAGATTAAGTCTAAAATACAAGTTTCTAGACACTTTTTCCCGAACGTTACCATGATAAAGACACAACTATTTACAACGTCTTGATCATAGATCAAAAACAACAACCTAAGTTGGCGTTCCCGTAACGGTCAACTTCCCAATCATCCCATACTTTACATACTTTACAAGGCAAGTGGCGATATCTTCCACTTTATACAATACTCTACATCGTTGATTTGTATCAACGAATAATTGATCCTTCGTGTAATTCCTTCGGTAGTTGCGAAACGATTATCTTCAAACTTTTCGTTCTCTTTTTTTTGTTGCGATTTTTCAAATTTTTTCGATTATTATTATATTTTTTTTGCTAACACTATACTATGAAACTCGGTGTAGTTTCACCATCTTCACGATCATAATAATTTCGGATAATTCCTTCGATAATTCTTCATTCTTCGGATGTACCATTAATTGCGATGGTAGTAAAAATACTTGAGTTTTGACTATAATATACATTCCCATTTGCGATGTGCAAATTTCTTCCAACCGTACCAAAATAGACACAAGACTCGGGAAATACAAACTTTACACTTTAAGCAACTAGCAAGTGTAAAATAAAATTAATCTAACAGGGTAGGCTAAGGTGTAAAGGTGTAATAAAACAAATAATTGGTGTAGTTCCTAAAGGATTGGCTCTACGGGTTCTTCTTGGGATATCTTACTCTTAAAATGAGAGTAAACAAAGGGTTTATATAAGGGTTAACTAACCAGTGTAGTTAGTTAATAAGCAACATGTAAAGGCGATTTGGGTGTAATCATAAAATTTACCAATTTAAACAAATTACTCCATCTAAATACATAATACTCATTATTGCGGTCTCGAATAGATATACCAAGCCAAGTTATAAAGTATACTACATCACTGGCACACTCATATTTTTGTAGAATTTGGATAAACATTTGGAAACGGATAGGTTAAATCCTCACAATATCTAACAAGGGTTATTGTATGCGGGTTATGTATCAAGTAATTTCACAAAAGCATGCTTGAATTTTTTTTAAATTTGAGCATAATTTAAGCATTTTAGTTTGAAAAATAGGACAATAATTTCATCCCCCACTTGAATTATACAACGTCCTTGTTGTATAGATAAAACATTAAATACGAGAATTAAAAAGAATTAGAATGAGAAACTCCCCTGATATTTGCTCGGTAGATTCTCCATGTTGAGTTTTTTTGAGCAAGATTGTGTGTTGAACAGCTGCCTTGAAGTTTCAAGACTCCAACACTTCAAGATCTCCAGATTTGTAAATTCTCCACCAATATTCGTCGATATTTCTTTCTCGAGGTCCTGTATAAAATATAGGAAAAAACGTGTATTCCTATCTTGGTACCTAAGGTTAATTTAAACTAAACTAAACAAACTTAATACGGGTTAGTTTTGGTGAATACGCCATATCATGTGCATGAATACGCCGTATTTCCAGAACCGACAATAATTTTTTTAAAGTGCATAAAAAGTAAAGACTGATACGTCCAGACAATCAATACACCGTATTGATGTCTGGGAAGACAGACTCGATAAAATTAAATAACAATTCGGGTTGTCTCCTGGGAAGCACTTTTGTTTACATCGAAGTCTTTAAGTTAGACTTTTCTTCAGCTTCTCCACATTTGAAATCACTTCTCTCTTCTCCATTCTACTTTTTAGTGTGAATACCCTGCTTGGTTCTATAACATATTCATGAACTATGGTGCTGACCTTACTGCCGGGCTTGATTCTATCATACATAAACAAATCAAAACGTCATACCATGATATATATATATACACATACACACAAAAGATAAGCAGTTTTAAGTTTTGGTACATCACGACATGAATAATAAATGTATAGATAGATAAAAACAAAAGATAAGGATAGAGGATCATGGGTCTGGCTGCTGTGGGTCCGGCTGAGCTGTAGAGGTGCTGGCCTCGCCAATCCTCTGCCTGGTACATCTCTGGAATGCTGCAGGTGAGCTCCCTCGGAAAGTCTCATCGAATGCCTGGTATGTCAGCCCACTAGCATCCATCAGCTGTGCCATACACGAAATCATCCATGTGGAGAATCTCCCCTGATCGGTCATCGATCTCTCCACAAGTCCACGTAAGCTTACGACATCTCTACGCAGTCCCTGTACCTCCTCCTCTAGTCTCCCTAATCTCCGAGGCATAGTCTTAGCAGCAACCGGAGGTGGTGGTGGTGGCTGCTAAGGTGCCTGCACGGGTGCCAGAACAGCCTGGTCACCCTCAACAACAACAGGAGCATCCTCAGCGGCCTCAGGGGCACTAGTCCTAGTAACCTGCTGCCTCTCTGGCCCCGGGGCTACCCAAGCCCAGTCATCTCCTATCACCATGCAGATGTTGAGCTTTACAAGCTCACCCATTGTCACACCCCGCCTAGGCGGAAACACGAGGCGTAACATCATGGATGAGTTTTCTGGTATGAGTTTGTTTGATTCTATTTTGAGTATATGGTTCCTGGTATTTTCTTTCATTTTCAAACAATAGAATTATGTTAGAGTTGTACGGTGTTTTACGATCCCTTTTTCCTCCCTTTTGGTTTCCGTACAAGTGAGTTCCCAAAACCTAAGGAAGACAAAATTTTGATCAAGAAATCTAGGTGTTAGATCGTGTTAATTCAAGTAAGATCGTTGTTCTTCTTCCTTGTTTATTCTTTTGATTCATGTAATATAATTTATGATGGATCTAAGGTTTGCATAAAATACAGAATATTAATGATAGTTAAGGATGCTAGAATGGTTAGGGCTTAATTAGGGTCATGATCATTCAATTGGTTAGGTTAGATTTGCGTTAAAAACATGATTTAGGATGAGCAGAATTTAAGGCCGTGTTCACGAGTGAATATATCCTTGATGGTAATAGGTTTTTGAGTGTTTCTAGACTCTAAACAGTAGCTCATTCAATATACTTTCTAGAAAATTTGGCCTCGAAAGTTTTTAAGCTTGGGAAGTCGTTCAAATGTTGGTTATACTAAAAGTTGTCAAAACAGTAAATACGGGTCAGATTTAGGTCATGTTTGTGAGGGTAAAACCCAACTTAAAATTCGAATTGAGCTTAGCCCTTCTACAGTAGTTAATTTCCATATGTATATAGAGAAACCCCAGAAGGATACCTTCTAATTCTATGTCTAAGTATGGTTAATAAGTCCAAACGTTTTAGTGTGCAATCAGATCCGAATTGGGACTGTTTTGAAATTTGATTTTCTTAGGAGTACTTGTGCATGTAAATGGCTTTTGGAATTCCAAAAGTAGTTAATATACTCATTAATGAACATGAGTGATTTTTGGTATGAATTATGAGGATCATTAAGTAAGGGTTTGGGGTACATAAAGTTTTGGTAAAATTCTACAATTCTGAGTTAATTATAAGTAACTAGTGGAAGGAGTTAATGAAGTGGTTAAGTTTGGGCATGGTGTCGAGGTGACCCATGATGGTTAATTAAACCCTTAGATATCCATCATATGAGTGTTACATGGACATGAGCTTTAGCTTGGTCGCGTGTAACACATTTGTGTTTGTATTATGTAGCTTGTGTCGATATTGTTTGGAAGCTGCTTGTGCTTCAGGTGAGTTTCATAGCCCCTCTTTTCTTATGATTTATTGGGGTGGAAATGATGCTTGTGGTTTGAAAAGTTTTAATTGCTGTGATTATGTGGTTTTACTTGAGGCATGAACAGTTATGTGGTTATTATATGTGATGTGCTTTATTGTTGTGTGGTTGGTTGGAGCGGAGGGGTACGCCTATCCCATTGCTGTGTGATTCCGGTTGGAGGGTAGTGGTTCTACCTATTTAAATCCAACTGGAGGGTTGAAATAAGACTCAATTCTGTGTGATTCCGATTAGAGGGTAGTGGTTCTACCTATTTAAATCTAATTGGAGGGTTGAAATAATACTCAATGTTGTGTTGGTCCAGGCCTAAGTATAAGTTCCAGCTGGTAGACTTTTAGGTGCGTAAGTGACATATTTGGGATCGGGGGTAACGTTCCTACCCAGTGTTATGAGTTGTTGGATCGGGGGTAACGTTCCTACCCGTTTATGGTGAGATATGCGTTGGATCGGGGGACACGTTCCGTCCTAGTTATGGTTGTTTGTGCGTTTGCATGTTAGCCTGTATAATTGCTAGCTTAACTGTCCTGCCATGTTTTGTTTTATTAATCACAGTAATTGATTTAAATCTTGTATTGGTGTCGTAAAACCTATGACTCTCACCAACTATTGGAGATTGTTAGTATTTGGGTTTTTTGTTCGTGTACGACATTACTTTAGTAATGCAAGACTCCTTTATCTTGTGTTAGGTATTGTCATGACACATAATGTCCATTTGATTATTTCCTTCATTTAGATTTCTCTATAGTAGACACCATTGTGTTGTGATAATATCCATGATGTTACGCCTCGTGTTTGTGCCTAGGCGGGGTGTGAGAGATTGGTATCAGAGCCTTTGGTGATAGAGAAGTAAGTGGTTGAGCCTAGACTATAACATAGGGGTCCTTCATGTAGATGCATTTAGGGCTTAAGTGTTTAATGCTATAACTGCTATGCTTCCCCTCTATTTTTACATAGCTTATATATCTTGTATTTTTCTAAGTTGTCATTGAGTTATTTTGCCTACCCTTATCTGGTATGATATGTATTACTTTCTTAGTATTTTAGCTATGTTTTTCCCTCACCCGTAAGAAGTCTCGCTGGGGAACCATTTTCCCAACTGGACTTAAGCATTATAAGGATCCATAAGAGGAGCCTCTTGTGGAACCGAAGGAGATAGGATAGTTGATCGTTTGTCGGATGCGCGTAGTAGGGCTGGACCCGCGGAGACGTGTGATTCTTGCGGAGGCAAAGTCAAACCTAAGCGAGGCCCAGCATAAGTTTATCCCGTCCTTTACCTTGTCATGTTGTTATTGATTATTTCTTTTGGATATTTCGTATTTTGGGAGTTGTTGCGAGATTTTCATTCCTTTATGGCGTTTTGATTTTATTTTGATATAAGTAAGTAGTTAATTGATGAAGCATCCTTTATGTGTTAAGTTGGAGTGGTTTAAGATGTGCAATGTGGTATATGTGCTTATATGTGAATTATGAATGAAATAGGTAGTCTTGGAAGTAAGTACACATGTGAAAGGAGGCACTTATAATTATGGTGGCCAACATAATTTTAAAGGCATAACACACGTAGACTTATGACCATGATTGCATTTATTTGTGTTTGGTTGTAAGGTGGTAGTGTAATATGTTTTCCTTTTTGAGATGTGTATTCATGATAAAGAAGGTGTATGGTAAGAGAATATTCTCTTACCCTAATTGGAGGATCTGTTTAGTTGAGTCGTATAGATAAGTAAGTTGTGCCCTTCAAATCTAGTATTGCTGATACCTAGTATTGCTAATTATAGAGGTTGCTTGTTTGCTCGGTATTTGTTTGTTCGGATTTCCTACGGTCTAAGCAGCAAGACCTGCTATCTGACTTTGTTAGTAAGGATACCTGATTTTTTTTCCATTCTACGTCTTGATGTATATTGGTTGTTCAGATCTGCTCTTTCGGATATAGGCACGTTTCGTTAGTTCTTTCGCTGCATTGATTTCTCATGAGTATCAAACGTTTCTTTTAAGCACTAATTATTCCTAACATATTAGTGCGTATCATTACTCCATTGATTGTATATCCCTTGGTTTTTGTAACCCGTTAGCGATGTGTTAGTATCGATGCTTTTAGGTTTGCGTTGTCGATCGTTATTTTGGATAAGACCGTACGTTTTCTTTTGGGTACGTAACATCTTGCATGAGTTTTCTGGTACGAGTTCGTTTGATTCTATTTTGAGTATATGGTTCCTGGTATTTTCATTCGTTTTCAAACAATAGAATTGTGTTAGAGTCTGTACGGTGTTTTACGATCCCTTTTTCCTCTCTTTTGGTTGCCGTACAAGTGAGTTCCCAAAACCCTAAGGAAGACAAAATTTTTGATCAAGAAATCTAGGTGTTAGATCGTGTTAATTCAAGTAAGATCGTTATGTATGTTCTTCTTCCTTGTTTATTCTTTTAATTCGTGTAACATAATTTATGATGGATCTAAGGTTTGCATAAAATACAGAATATTAATGATAATTAAGGATGCTAGAATGATTAGGGCTTGATTAGGGTTATGATCATTCAATTGGTTAGGTTAGATTTGCATTAAAAACTTGATTTAGGGTGAGCAGAATTTGGGGCTGTGTTCACGAGTGAATATCTCCTTGATGGTAATAGGTTTTTGAGTGTTTCTGGACTCTAAACAGTAGCTCATTGAATGTACTTTCCAGAAAATCCAGCCTCGAAAGTTTGTAAGGTCGAGAAGTCAATCAAATGTTGGTTATACTAAAAGTTTTCAAAACAGTAAATATGGGTCAGATTTAGGTCATGTTTGTAAGGGTAAAACCCTAACTTAAATTCGAATTGAGCTTAGACCCTTCCAACATAAGTTAAGTTTTCCCAATGTATAAATTAGGAGAACCCTCCCGAAGTAATAACCTACAATTTAAGTCCCTAAGTATGGTTAATAAGTCCAAACTTTTTAGTGTCAATCAGAAAACCGAATTGGGAAACTGTTTTTGAAATTATGATTTCTAGGGAGTACTTGTGCATGTAAAATATGATTTTTTATTGGAAATCCAAAGGATAGTAAATATACTCCATTAATGATCATGTGATTTTTGTATGAAATTATATGATCATTAATAAGGGTTTGGGAAACATAAAAGTCATGATAAACTTCTGGCAATTCAGAGTTAAATTATAATTAACTATTAGAGAGGATTAATGAAGTGGTTAAGGTTTGGGCATGTATCGGGGTGACCCCTGATGGATAATAAATCCTTAGACATACAACCATCATATAGTGTTTACATGACATGATATTTTTGCTTGTCGCGAGTAACACATTTGTGTAGCTTGTTGGATATTGTTCTGAGCTGCATGTTCTTCAGGTGATTTCATAGCCCCTCTTTCATTAATGAATTTTATTGGGGTGGAAATGATGCAAAGTGTTAGGAAATGTTTTGATTACTGTTATAATGTGTTGTCAAAGATGCATGGACTATACGTGGCTATTGTATGTTGTGTGCTACATGTTTTGTGATGTGATATTGAGAATTGTGATCTAAGTTAGGGGGATCACCTGCGGGTATCCATGGCCTGTTTAGTGGAAGGTACTGTGGCCTAGCGGGCAGGATGGTTACTTTGAGAGTATCCACGGCCAGGGCTAAGGGGGTAACCACAGGGACCTTGGTACGATTGAGACGTCTTATAAATCGTTACTGGGAAATCGTGTAATTGGATTGTATTGGATTGATTGTGCATGCTAGCCTGTATGATAGTTATGTTATTGTCCTGCAATGTTTTCTTTATTATCACTATAACACCCCCAAAAAAATCACAACGCAGCGGAATACCACTTGGGGTGCTACTTCATAATACACAGCTCTAGATACAAGAGAACGACCTCTAAATGTGTCGTTTGAAAAATAATTTCGTTGATTTCCTTGAAATTAATATAACATTTGTCCCATAATTGCATCACCATGAAAAACTTGAATGTAAAGACTCCAATGCACTTCAAGTAAGCCAAGTATCTATATCACCTGAGAAAAACATGCTTAAAAAGGTCAACATAAAGTTGGTGAGTTCATAGGTTTGTTTAAATATAAATGATAAACCAAAGGTTTCCAAAATGTGTATGACCATTTAAACCCTTAAATGTCCTTCCAAAATATATGTATGATTTTCAGAAATCAAATATTTGTTAAGTATGCATGACCGTTTCAAACCTTGAGAATTGGGAACTAACGGTAGTGGCTGTCGCAGATCATGAGGATATTGGCGACCTTCCAGGTTGATCCACCTAATTTTTCGTTGTACTTTTAATACTCCTCACAAAAATATTCCAATTCAATCAAGCTCTTGCACGTGCCTTTCATCAGCTCAAATGTTGGGCCAGCTAGCAATTCAGGTGTTAGAGTTTGAACTTTTAGCCGGTTTAGCACAAAGGCGGAGAAGTCAAATGTAGAATCGGTTAGTTCATCGAATGTCTCGCGAGGGTCCTGTTGTGCCAGATTGCTAAGCCAAGGATTGTAACAATTCATGAGACAGGAACAGACTTATGTCATGCAGATCAGAGAAGGCAGTCTAGTATGTTGTTGAAACAGTCAGGTAAGATTTGTGGACCTCTTCTTCTGCTTGTTCATCATGGACTCTTGTATCAAACTCCTGTTCTGCAGTTCCTGCATCTGTAGGTTGCATAGCTTCCTCTACCGGAGCAGATTGGCTAGCAGATTTCTTGTGAGTCTGAGAACCTGTACTGGTAGTCTTTCCTGCTGTCTTGGTTGTTGTTTCACTTGGAGCACTGGTTGAAGAGGGTTCCTTTCCTGACCTTCTTCTTTTGGACCCTCGGTCTGTTCCAGCGGAGGGTTCTTGATCATCATCTGCATCATCTCTAGGTCTTTTAATTGTGACAGTATCGCCATATGTATCTAACAAGATTTTGTCGGCTTCATATGCCTTAACTAATGCCTTGTGGAGCTGTCTTTGAATTTCTGACCTGTTGATAGATTTGTTTGCTTCCATCTTGTCAATTAAAATCTTTTTCAGCTCTAGTTCTGACAGATTTGCAGCTACAGCATGAGAGGAGTTGGCTTCCTTTGATGATCTCACCAGAACCTCAGACTCGAGTTGATCGGTGACGAACTTCTCGACTTTTGGAATAATTTTGGAGACTTCCTTTTTGACTTGTTCTTTGATGACTTTCTTCATTCCGTCATCAATTGAGTCAAGGAATTGTTGATTTGCAGTAGAAGACTCTTCTCGAATTCTGTCATACTTCAATTGGACTGCAACGTCCACTGCTTCCTGCATTTTAATTCGCTAATAGTGATCAACAGCCAGGAATGAGGAGAGCCGCTTCACATATGAATTTGTTGTTCTGAGTCCGAGAAGTTGTCTCTACGCTTTCAGTTCTGTTATCAAATGCAAACACGAAGCAAAGTTCGGAAGATTTTCTAGCAATGAGCATGTAGTGGTAGCCGTGTCATTATTGGTGATGTTGGTGTTTGTGTGACGAGAGGAACGGTGTTGGAGTCGATTGATTTGTGCATTTTTTTTATGGGGGTTATTGTTATGGAGTTTGTGGGTGGGGGGAGTTTGGATGAGATGACTCCATGATGGCTGTTACATGATAACATGAAATAGAGTGCTTCAGTCTTGTTGTGCAAAAATATCATCAACACCAGTATCCGTGTTTGATTCAGCATTTGGAGACAAATCCAGATGATACAGACATCTGTGTTGACCATCAGGATTAACCGAGTTTAGGTCACATAGTGTCTTCAGTTTCCCTGGGATGCTTGACCTGTGGGTAATATAACATTGACAATACTTTATCTTCTCTTCCATCTAGACGTATTGGTATCTTTGACTGCCTCAATTCCTTGATCCTCTTCATATGTAGCCTCTTCATCCGACTTTACACCTTCAACATTCGTTCCTTCATCTTTATTGTCACTATCTTTATCATCATCATCATCTGTTTCAGTTAGTTCTTCATCATCATCTTCTTGAGCTGTCTCATCAACGTCATGTTCATCATCATCATGAACTTTCTCATCATTGTCATGATCATCATCATCTTCATCATCCTGAGAAGACTCATTAACGTCAATTTTACCTGCATCTTCATCATCTTGAGCTTGCTCATCATCTTGATCATCATCACTTGATTTCCAAAAGATATCATCCTCTGAGTCATAATCAGGTGCATCGGGAACCCCTGGTATAATACCAGTTCCTTCATCTGCACCAGAACCACTGGCGTGAGAGCTGTGAGTTTCTTGACGACTTCTTTTTGTGATTATTTTGAGTTGCTCAGCCTCTGTCAAATCTTCCCAGAGATACTTCTCCAAACTCGCAGATTTCAGTTTTCTTTTTTAGATTTCTTTCCTTGGGGGCATGGTGGCTTCTGTTTATCGAGGATTGCATCTGTTATTAGCTTTCTTCTTACTTCCTTTTGTCTTAGGATGGAATTGTCCTGAAGCCATAGCATAAACTCTTTGTAGGAATTCTAAGTTGCGGATTTCCTCGTTGGTTAATGCCACTGGCAAGATGACCCCGACAACTGAGTGGCCTTTCATTCCTAGATCATAACATTGTTTGTAAACATTGTATCAATCTCTGCATAGTACCATTGACCTTGTTTTCGCTCGGAATCAAGATCTTTTTCCATCACATAGTTGACGACTAACTTGGTGAACCGAGGATAGTACATCGCACTGCCCTTCTTCGTACTTTTGTTCTCAATCTTGAAAATGAAGTCCTCCCACAGAAGATATGCATAATCAACGTTCTTCTTGTTGTACATACCCCACAAGATCTGAGCTTGAGAGAGACGGAGACTGTCATATGATGGAGTTCCGCTGAGACATTTGTTGATTACAGCAGCAAATGATCTCCAAGGTTGATGCAGTTTATTGACATTCACGTCAGTGAGCTTCCTTATATCTCCAGAGTGTCCAAGACTCGCTAGAAAGATGAGGATCTCCTTCTCAAGAGGTGGGTCTACAAACTTCTTATTACCGATTCTAGGGCAAATTTGAAGAATGTCCCTGAATTGCTCAAGACCGATGATGTGCTTCTTGTTATTCATCTTAAATCAGACAGATCGATTATGAACATAAGCAGAAGCCCAGAATTCCTGCATATAGATCTCTGGAGCATCAGCAGTGACTTGGAATGCCTTGTAGAAAGGAGTGAGCTTTAACACATCGTAGACCACTTGAAGGGTTGCTTCCTTTGATGTGACATCCGAACTTAAGCGAAGATTACATTTACCAATCTTAAGTCGGTCAGCAGGAGCCACCAATGCATCATCCAAAGCAATCTGATCCGCTATTGAGATTTCCATGAGTCTGTTTAAGAAAGAGTGAGTGCAGTTTATAAGAAGACACAATCATTCATTCATGAGAACCTTTATGACTTTTAGCACTTTTGAAGATCAATCTACTTAGATAGACGAATAGCGTATAAGACAAAGGCACCTATCCTAACGATTAAGTTGAATGTAGTTAACCTTGGTTTTGTCAAGCTTTTATAGTCTATTTTAAACTAAGAGATTTGTTGAATTTAATCTTAGTTAGAAAAAATTTGATCTTAAGTGTGTTATGTCAAAAATTGGTTAAGTGTTGATAACTTTACTCGTTCGGTCCTCAAAGAAAAAAACACCTTGATCGGTTTTTCACAAAATTACGCTCGTTCGGTCCTTATTATAAGCACTCGTTCGGTCCTTATAAGCAAACACTCGTTCAATCCATAATACTTGTTCGGTCCATAATGTCAATCACTAGTTCGGTCCTTACTACATGGCGCTCGTTCGATCCACACTATACTTCACTCGTTCGGTCCATATTGACTCGATCGGTCCATTTTGAGTAAAGTTTCTATCGAGCAACATTTTATACATACACTTTGAGAAGGGAAATAATGAATTTAATCACTAGATGAGACGAACATTATATGACATCTTATTGTTATACCTCACATAACTCCTAATACACCTACAACATCTAGAACAGCCCTAATGTTTTCTCCGAGCACAAAATCAAACAATTATACATTTGAAATTAAACCTAATAACAAACTGTAAGAATATTTTATTCTATACACCTATCTAAGCAAAACGCCTCATTCAATTCGAGTTTTCATCTTGCTTCGAATCTGATGAACCCTAATTTTTAAATTAGGGTTGATCGAGATCAAATCACCATGAAAGCACAATTCGAATATGGTATGATCTTATAGAAGTGTATGGAACGAATTATTAGGAGTACCTTTCTCTGATTTGATCTTGATGAACAATTAGAAGGGGTGCGATTTGAGTGTGAGTTCGTGTGTGTGTGTTTTGAGTGTGTGTAGAATTCGTGAACAGTGATGGGGACGGGTGATGATTGGCATAGTTATAACCCATTTTTAACTTTGGCACATTTGGCCCCTCATCTTCACACAACTTATTACTCTCACAACTTATGTTTTATAAGGTATATTCAAGTAAAACAAATAGCACACTTGGTCCTTAATGTTTTATACTCTCATACCTATAGACATAATTTAGCAAAACTACACCCTAAAGGCATAAAACAAGTAACACATAAAGCACAATCGAGTTAAACTTAATTAACTTTCTATCATGAGATATTACTTTATCGTTTGAAAATCTTTTTCCCTTTTTACAGCTCATTTGATTATGACAAAGAAATTTGACATTCTCTCCCCCTCAAACAATGACCCGTTTTCTATTTAAAGAGCTGTAGACATTGTTTGAGAAGTCAAATGTATTTTGAAAAGTATTTTCAGATGATGGAATGATTTTGTATGTGACAAAACAACAAACACCAAGATAAATAAGATTTCTCTTATTTATTCACATAGATGCACTGAAACGTACACTTATGGATATAGGAAGCACGGGTTGTGATGCAAAGTAATCACAAGCCTTTGCATGGTCATAAAGTAGACCATGCCCGAGAATAAATTCCCGTTGAGAGGCCAAGTTTTCTTTTTGAAATACTTGCCTTTAAGATGATGACCGGGTTGCTATCTGAAATAATAGCAAGCCATTTGGCATGTTTTGAAAACATTTGAAACTTCTGCTCGAACTTCATTTACAGGCTTGTATCATTGTTAAATGATATTTCTAAGACCGTAAATGTTATCGATTTCAGAAGGCATGCCATTTTTGCCATTGTAAACTTCTTTTTGAATTTTTCTAATTTTTTTTTTAATTTTGTATTTTGTTTTTGTAAAAAATTTATAATAAAAGAAAATATTTTGAGTTGGGTTATATAGAGGAAATGGATGAAGGATACAAATGACTTGACAAATGCCAAATGATCAAAACCCCTTTTGGTAAATCCATAGAGGGGTATATATAGCCCATACAACCTCTTAAACTATACAGAGTTATGCTTATTCTAGTCTTGCGTATGTGGCTATGATCAAACTGGGTTAATTCTGTAATGTCGTCACGTAAATTGAATTCCATCAAAGCATCCGGCTTATGGTACAACCCGGAAATTTATATGGAAATGGGAGAAAGGAATAACATAGATTTTCGTCACAAAGCTACAACCAAAATCCTCAACCCGGACATGATGCATATGGGGTCATTGTCGATGTCTTACCAAATCATCTCATTTCATACCCATTCGAGCGACTGATAGTATGGAAACTCTTACAAGGTTATACATCAAAGAAATAGTCTCTCGACATGGCGTGCCAATCTCTATCATCTCGGATCGTGACAGTCATTTCACATCCAGATTCTGGCAGTCATTGCAAAATGCTTTAGGTACTCAATTAGACATGAGTACAGCATATCACCCTGAAACCGATGGACAAAGTGAAAGAACCATCCAAACACTCGAAGACATGCTACGAGCTTGTGTTATAGATTTCAGAAAAGGATGGGATAAACATTTACCATTGGTAGAATTTTCGTACAATAACAGTTATCATGCCAGTATCAAGGCAGCACCGTTCGAAGCACTTTATGGACAAAAGTGTAGATCACCTGTTTGCTGGACAGAAGTTGGAGATTCTCAACTTACGGGACCAGAAATAATTCAAGAAACCACTAAAAAGATCGTACAAATTCGTCAACGCTTACAAGCTGCCAGAGATCGACAAAGAAGTTACGCCAATGTAAGGCGAAAGCCTTTAGAATTTCAAGTTGGCGATCGTGTTATGTTGAAAGTATCACCTCGCAAGGGTATCTTTCGATTCGGAAAACGAGGAAAGCTAAATCCCCGATACATTGGACCATTCAAAATCCTTGAACGAATTGGCCCAGTGGCATACAGACTAGAGCTTCCTGAAAAGCTTAGTAGTATCCACAATACTTTCCACGTTTCAAATCTCAAGAAGTGTTTATCCGACGAATCTCTCGTTATTCCAATAAAGAACTTCATCTCGACGACAAGCTAACTTTTTTGAAGAACCAGTTAGACGTTACTGGACCGTGAATCAAGCAACTAAGAGCGATGTCGCGTATTCCTATAATCAAAGTACGATGGAACTCTAAAAGAGGACCAGAATTTACATGGGAACGTGAAGACGAAATTCGTGCCAAATATCCTCATCTATTTTCAATCATCACTTCAAGTTCAATTAAATCTCGGGACGAGATTTCTGTAAGGGGTGGAGACTATAACAACCCGCAATTTTCATAAATGTAAATATCCATCTATTAAGTTAGATGATGTACAATCTATCAATTATATATGAACTCACCTTTTTCAGGGAAATTTTTCGCTTTATTACATTACATTACTTTGCCAATATCTCAATATGCAATATAACCTGCATAACTCAAGTTAACGGACTCGGACAACCTACGTATGGCAATCCTATCTTCATATATGTCAAGAAAACATCATAACATGTCAAGTCAATATCATAATATCATTATTACAAGATACATTATTCCTATAAGATACCATTTGCAACATCATATCAAAACGGGCTTTAAACCATTATCGGATGCCCTAAACCCTAAACTAATTGAAAAGGTTAACACCTAAAGTGAATGCACAAGCTACTAAAGCATATGTACAAGTAATATAACATCTCATCAATCAAACATCATAACATGTCAAGTCAAAATCATAATATTATTCTTACAAAGTATATTATTCCAATAATGTACCATTCGCAACGTTATATCAAAACGGGCTTTAAACCGTTATTGTATACCGCTAAACCTTAAATTCCATGAAGTGTTAATATCTAAAGTGAATGCACAAGATACTAAAGCATATGTACAAGTAATATAACATCTCATTTCCCTCCAAGTTAAGGTACAAGTCTTTAAAAGCTCAATGTACAAGTCATTAAGCATGATCTCTAAAATAGCCATTTTACCTCTGTTTTCATTCTAATTTCTTCACCACCACATATGTACAAGCTACTACACTCAATATACAATGTATAAACCCTAATTATTCTATTCATAAGCTTTCATACATCTTTTTACACTCAAAACCCTAATTCAAAACCCTAAACCCTAAAACCGAGCTAGTTTCTAAACCGTAACCCGTTTCTTTATTTTTATCTATTGTGAACTCAAACCAACTCTCAAATAATTTGTAATAACATTAAATATAACATTATCAATCACATTCCATCATAATTTCACCATATTAACAATAACATACAAGAAATAAAACTAGAAAACCCTAATTATGCCCTAAATGGAACTTTAGACCCGTTTACTTGTTTTGTTATTAATCCTTAATACCATCTTTACAAATATTAATCCATCATTATTGATCATATGTACACAAATTACAAACTTGAAAACCCTAAATAAGCCCTAATATACACGAAACTCAAAACCTTTGCATATTCACCCATTTTGAAGTTTTTCTTTCAATCAAGCACCTTGATGACCATGCTACTTCATCCCTAAGCTTCTTACAAGCACCTCCTTTGAATCCTTGGACACTAAATGAGCCACATGACCTCCTTGTTGGCCATTTTCTAGCCGTGACACCCAAACACCCCTAAAAACCTTCCACCTTGCTTACCTAGCCTCCATAGCCCCTCATACTCATCATCTAGCTTCTCCTCATCACCCTCTAGCCCTTACACACGTCCCATATCAGATCATAAGCATACCTTGGCCTTTAAGGGTCATTTGACTATAAATAGGACCATAAACTCTTCATTTCTACTCATCCCCCACTTCCTCCTCTATAACCCATCATAGCAGCAATCCTTTGCTCAATATGAATTCTAATAGATCCTAAGAAGTCCCAAGAACAGAAGTGAAGCAAAAGAAACCAAGAAACGAAGCCCGTGGGAGTTGTTATTCTAGGCGTACGAAGCCGAAAGTCCCGATTCTAACCCGTTTCCAAGCCATAAGCTCAAGACCAGGTTCTCTAAGCTTAAGATCTGCTTTTATAACGTTATAATGTTCATATGATCATTCTAAAATCATAATATAAGGCTTTGAACTCAAAAACCTATGTGTTATACCTTTTTGATCCAAAACCGTACACCCGAAACCCTAATTTTATGTTTTTACTTAAACTATGAGCTAAACTTGTAAACTATTGTTATAATCTATCCTAATAAGCTTATATAATGTTAAAATAAGTGCTTTGATAAGTCATGAAAGAATTTAATCTTAAAACCCGCGCGTTTTCATTTTAAAACCCTAATACGACCCGTTTTATTTCCTAGCTTAACGAATCATTAATTTAAACTTGCGTTGTGTTAAATCTTTATATTTTAGTTTATTATAACTTATAAATGTCTATTGAAATGTTAAAATAAGCTTGCATGGCAATTTGGACATGTTTTGTAATTATAATCCATGCAAGGGGTATATATCGTAATTTTCAGAAACTTATAACTAAAAGGACTAAAAGTGTCATTTTATCAAAGTTATAACTACAGGGGTCTATTATGTCACTTTTTAAAGTACAAGGTTTACTTGGTATATCTTTTAAACTTGAGGGACCAAAGTCGTAAAAGTGCAAACTCCAAGGGTATATTCTGCCACTTTTCAAACTCAAGGGTCTAAAATGTAACATTTTGAAAAAGTATAAAAACACATTCAAAACATTACCAGACATAACTTTAATTAACGCTTGACGTGCTTAACATTTTCAGATATTAAATAAAATGCTTAAAACTGCTTATGTTATAACTATTATATCATTCATCATCGATGTGCTTTCAAAAATCATGTCCCGGATTCATATCATACCACAATACTAGGGAGCTTCATATTAAGGAGTTTCATCTTGGTATTACGTTCTGACTGAGTTGTTGGGTTTACGATTTAAAGTGCCCTAGCTCCTCAAACGTTTACTGAATGACTTCTGAATTATGATGGCCCGAACGGTGTTATGATAATTTTAATATCAAAACCGACATCAATGTAAAATCTTACATATTTAATCAAACTAAGACTTGACATATATTACCCCAGGTTGCCCGTGACGAAGCCGTTACTATTCATTTCATATACATTGCTATCAATTTCCCTATAACTGTTCAGGTGAGTTCATAGCCTCGCATTTCAATATTTTTATAAACCCGCGAGGGGGATACATGCTATAAACATGAATGCAATTATTTTTGTATATTTTTCAATTTACTATTGCCTAAGTAACTGCTTTGTAGTAAGCGCGAATGATGTGAATAGATCTATTTGGGCTGGACTCCCCGTTGGTGTACCCAGTTACGTGTAACCAATTGCACATCATTAGAAATCACGCGGATGTTTTGGCAAAGGCATCCGCAGGGGCAATATCATATTACTATACCCTAAGGCTTCGGATTCATGAGCTAATGGCAATAATAAATTATGTTTTCAATACTGGGTGTATATCAACGTAACCCAAATATCGCATTTGCATTCAAATTATATTACTTAAACCTATGGATTTCACTCAACCTTTGTGTTGACTTTTTAGCATGTTTTATCTCAGGTAACTAATGGCACGGAGTGGCGAGGACATGAAGATGGAAAAACCGTTATCATTCAAACTTTATTGTATAGATTTTGGGAACCTCT
Source organism: Tanacetum coccineum (assembly GCA_026074375.1). Lineage (NCBI taxonomy): Eukaryota > Viridiplantae > Streptophyta > Magnoliopsida > Asterales > Asteraceae > Tanacetum > Tanacetum coccineum. The sequence goes on along the minus strand of BQNB010005050.1, from coordinate 8,882 downwards.
CGTTTGTAAAAACTCTGAAGAAATAATGAATGATAACTTATTTTCAAAAACGACTCTTTTTGATTCGTTTTCTATGATTATGACTGTTGTACCTTGAAGTAATACCCCAGATTAGCTTCCGCTGCTATATGTAAAAATGGGGGTGTTACAGATTTGGTATCAAGAGCCGTTAAAAATTCTATTAAAATGATGATAACAAATTTTTCCAACAACGTCTCTTTTAAAGTTGTTTTCTATGATTATGATTGTTGTATCCATGAAGTAATACCCCAGATTAGCTTCCGCTGCTATATTGTAAAAATGGGGGTGTTACAGATTGGTATCAGCGCCATGGTTATAGAGAACAAGGTCAAAACCTTAACTATAACCACATTTCTTTTCTAGCCATCAAAGTCCTCCGTGCCACTACATTCTGGAACAAGTATGTAAATATACATATCTATTATACTATTACATAAATAACTTATGTTATTTACGACGGGGTTGTTAACAGAACGATGTCTTCTCCCAACCGCTCTACTTCCGATATTGAGGATGCTTTTTCCTCTATGAATATTCTTAACTATACTTCGGTCTCATCGGATTATTTCCCAGCTTCATCGGGAAGCATTTCTTTTAACTCTTTGGAAAACTCTAAAGATAATATGATCCCACCAGTATTCTCATCTTTCTACAATAATCCTTGTTTGAAGGACGTACAAGCATTTTATGCTAAGGAATCACCTATTTCATCACCAGATCCTATTACTCCACCAGCTATTTTGACTCTATCTCTGATATTACCACCATCACTACTATTTAATCCTTGATATTTCTTTATTCCTGAAGAACTATTACCACCTAAGAAGCGAATCCATTCCCCATCTTCTTCCTCAACTACGTTATCTAATTCATCCCGGAATCAAACCTGTGATTTGGTATCACCATCTTCCTCAGTTTATACTCCTACCCCACCTCAGATATTTGAAATAGGAAAATATCCAATTAAGATGTATCTGAAACATCATGAGGGACAAATCGAGTATCTTTTTGTTTCCTTCTTTTCGCTCTATCATCACCATTTCCACCAATTGCATCATTATCTCTGTCTTCGTGAATCTTACCATAACCCCTAAGAACGAACTAAAGACCAAACTCAAGAAAATCCGTACTCAGATTATCAAACTTCAGAAGAAGCAGTTAGGGCAAAAGGATAAGATTGCCTTTGCTTATTATAGAATTTCCAATCTTGAACAAATCATTGAGAAAATCCAAGCTTGTCACCAAACAGATCAGGAGGATCTTTAGGATGTCATCTACCGGCTCAGAATCAACAAACTCTTAGAATAGTTATAGCTTTATCCTAGCCATGGGATGTGTGGTATAAATAAAAACGCTTGTCAAATCTTGACTATGTACAGTAAGAAGGCAAGTTATTTATAAAGGCAATCCCGTTTCGTATCTTATTGTTTCCAACTTATCGCTCTTTCATCATCATTTACACTAATTGCATCATTATCTCCGCCTTCATGAATCATACCATAACCCCTAAGTGCTTAAAATTCAAAAATAAGTATTTCTCTTTAAGCATTTTAAGCATCACATTTTCTTTTAAGTATTACCTTTCAAAACTTGTGATGTCATTCCTACTACGCGTTATCTTTTATTGATAGAATGCCTCCCAAAAGGACGTCAACATCCGAAACACCAGCCATAACTTTTGCTGCCATCCGGAAACTAGTTAATGATGGCATTTCCTCAGCTCTGAAAGCATAAGCTGCATCAATGGCAAGTGCTAGTAATCCCAATAAGAACACCGGGACAAGCGGAACTCTAGTAGCAAGAAAAGGAATCAACGATGCACAAATAAATTTAAGATAGAGGAACCACAACAACATACAACTATCCCAAACACAACAACAATAACCACTCCAACAATCGCAATAACAACAACTACCAAGACAACAACAACAAAAACAACCGTAACAATGATTACCACCGACAGCAGAATAGAAGACAAGAAACCTTCAGAACTTATACTGCCACCAATGGATATACTGGAAACCTTCCCTTGTGTAAAAGATGTAGACTACATCACACGGGACCTTGCAGTATCAAGTGTCAGGTTTGCAACAAGATAGGTCACCAGACCAAGTACTGCAAAAACAACAGGGCCACAGGAAAGCATACTTAGAGATAAGCTTGCTTTTGTCACTTAGGATTTCTACCCTAGAAACAACTCTCGAGAATATACCAAGTCTCATCAGAAATCTTCTTAATCTAAAACCCCAATCATCAAGCAACAAACCTCATCGTCGTTACTTTTATCGATCCTACTATAAGATACTTAGCTAAGTATCAACTCTTTATCATATGTAAGTTAGTATGTTAAAGTTTATCTCCATGAAATAATAAAGTGATAATTTCGTTACATCTTGTTATCTGGTGGTATCAAAACTCGACATTGTTTGTCAATTCTATCATGTTCAAACTCTAAATACTCTCCTCATACCTTTGCAACATAAATCTTCATCCTCGATTATATGGGCGTCAGTACAATCAACATCTCAATATTATGTAACCATTCATGATCATATCATTTTCTACACATTACCATATCATGTTTTTATGCTTAGGTAAGAAGATTTAAGATCATCTTATTGAAATGAATTAAGACGCTTCTTCATTAAGGAAATTTTAAATCTCCGAACTATGAGTTTATAAATTCTCAGTTACAAGAAGTTGGACGCTTCTTTTTGTAAGTGATAAATTATAAATAAGTAGGCTTAAGTATATAACACACGTACAAACAAGTTTCTTTTAATCTGTTTGTACAAACAATTCCTTAATCATTATCATTATTACCTTCATCATCTGTTCATTTCAAAAATCTGTATCCCACGTGATTAGCAACTCTCTAACAAATTCATTCCTTAACATCACTCAGTTCATTATCTCCATATTTTAAAAATCTTCCGTTATATCCTACAACATAATAACAAGAAAACACACAAGAATCTATACAATGTCAAATGATTTCAATACCACTAGGTATGAAAGTTTTGACAAAGACTTGTGATAGCATTCTTATTCGATGTTAACTTTTAAAGGTTAATGGATAATGATTCTATACAATTAGAGTGGCGCAGCAGAAGCATGGTAGGCCCATAACCCACACATTCCGCAACGTATTTCCATCCACCCAGGTTCTATCAGGATCTGGAGTAATTCTATTGACTATCATCAAGATGTGTGGTCTTGGAAATAAATAGACATGTGAAAGGAGGCAATTATAATTATGTGGCGCAACTTAATTATTTATGCTTCGCCACACGAGCATCTTGTGATTGATTAACCTAAATTCATTACCCAGTACATATTCTAAAACAATCACTTATAACTTTCAATTAAATCTCGGGATGAGATTTCTGTAAGGGGTGGAGACTGTAACAACCCAAGGATTTTCATCAAATACAAAACCTATTTTACTATGATCACAATTGTACGGGAAATTTTTCGCTTTATTACATTACTTATATATCTTAGTATGTCATAACTAAAGTAGACAAGCTCATGCAACCTATCTAGGGCAATCCTATCTTCATATATGTCAAGCAACATCATAACATGTCAGTCAATATCATCATTTCATCATTTAAAGTACATTATTCCTATAATGTACCATTCGCAACGTTATATCTAAACGGGCTTTAAACAGTTATCAAATACCTCTAAACCTAATTACATGTAGATTAATATCCTAAAGTAAATGTACAAGCTACTAAAGCCATATGTCAATATCTACCATCTCATATGATATACATTTCTATCCAAAGGAAAGGTACAAGTCCATAAAAGTCAATATACAAGTCATTAGCATGATTCTCTAAAATAGCCATTTTTTACCCAATTTCTTTCATCACCATCTGAAGTACAAGCTACTTTATCTTCTACTCATGTCTAAACCCTTAATTATTCTATTCATAAGCCTTCACACACATATTTACACTCAAAACCCTAAACCCTAAAACCAAGCTAGATTCTAAACCATGACACGTTTCTTCATTTTTATCCATTGTAAACCTAAAACTCTCAAAAATTAGTTATCAATACTTAATTTATAAATTTATTAAATCATTTCCAAACATCATTCCTCCATCCATTTCATCATTTCTACTTCAATTACAAAAGGAAATAAATCCAGGGAAAAACCCTAATTGTACTAATTGTGATTTTCGACACGTTTTACTATTTCTAGTCCATTTCATTCTCAAGTAAGCAATCTAAGAGTCATTGTAAGCCCATTAAATTAGTTTACAAAAACCTTTATCATTCATTAACCATCCTATTGCTTCAAACAATGTTTTGAGAAATTACAAGCTAGAATACCCTATAAAGCTTATATAAACCATTTTAACTAAAACCAATGATTCAAACTTCATGATAATACTTTATTTATGCTCTAGGATCTGTATTTAATTCATTTCCTAATCAAGAGTATGCAAAAATATAACCAAGAAAGTCAAGGAAAAATCCTAAAGTGCCCTAACCAAACCCGTTGTGACCTCATTTCTTCAAATTCTAATCCGTTTTTAACCCAAAACCAATTGACTAATTTTTGTTAATCCTTCTTTATCCAGACTTTGGCTACTACTATATATAACTTATCCATAATCAAGTACACATGAAACTAAAAGCTTGAAAACTTGTGAAACCTTAGACGAACCCCAAAACAGCCGAAACCCCCTTCCATCAATTTTGGACCCATTTTAAAAACAATTCCAGTGGCAAATTCTTATGTGAACTTTACAGAATCATGCAAGCTGCTACCCACCTGCTTATGGACATTTCTTGGGTTCAAATGAAGCCACATGATGGCTTTATTGGCCCTACTTTCGCCCGCGGCCACCAACCTAACCCCCCCCACCCAAATACACCTTTCATATGCTTCCCTTGCCACATATTTCAGCTTCCTTAATCAGCCCCTAGACTTCCATATCACCCCATATGTGTCATAACTGGTTACAAAGTTCCTTGGCCTCTAAGCGGTTGCTAAACTATAAATAGGGCCCTAAGTCTTCATCTCAAACTTGGCCACCCATCTCTTCTGTCTCAAACCATAGACAGCAATTACTTTGCCTCCCATATGATCTAGGATCTTTAATAAGTTCAAGAAGTGAAGACCTAAAGAATTGAAGCCTTGGAGTGAAGATACAAGGCGTACGAGTGGAAATACTACCCGAAACGACCCATTTCCACCATTTTTGCTCCTTGAAGCTCAAACCAGGTTCTATCTAACTTCATACTGCTAATACACCCTTTTAATGTCTATATGATCTAAAATATACTCTTGTTAAAGTTCATACCAATTCTCATGTCATTTACCATTTTGATCCAAAACCGTTACACCCGAAACCCTAATTTTGGCCATTTTTCTTAAAACTAAGTTATAATAGTTATGTATTGTTATAATCTATCCTAGCATGCTTCAATAATGTTAAAATACCACTTTATTGGTTAATTGAAGGAATTGTGAACTTTAAACCCGGCTGTTTACGTTTTGAAACCTAATTTGACCCATTTTACTTACTAGTTAACGTTGTTATTTTTTAAATTGTGTTGCGTTTTAAAACTTAATATTTTTAGTGTATTATAAGCTTATAAATGTCTATTGAATAGTTAAACTATTTTTTTGCATGCATTTTGGCATGTTTTGTAATTGGCAATCCATGCAAGGGTATATATAGTATCTTTTTGAAAACATATAATAAAAAGGACTAAAGTGTATTGTATCAAAGTTAATAAACTCCAGGGTCAATATTATGTCATACTTTTCAAAGTCCAAGGTTTCTTGGTATATCTTTCAAAGTTAAAGGACCATAGTATAAAAATGCAAATCCAAGGGCTTATTTTGCAATTTTCCAAACACCAGGGATTAAAAATGTAATATTTTGGAATAAAGTTTTAAAATCATATCTACAAAACATTATATGGACATAACTTTAATTAATGCTTCTCGTGACTTAACATTTATTGATAATTGAATAAAAACGCTTAAACGATTCATCCGGGGAAGCTATATTTTACCACAATACTAGGGAGCTTCATATTAAGATCGTATCCATATCGATATAACATTTGATGATTTGTGGTTGGGTGTTACGATTTAACGTGTCCCTCACTCCGCAAAGTTTTATAGAATGACTTTAAAAATATGTTGTCGAACGGTGATACAATAATTCCAAACTCATTCAATCAAATCTCAATAACTCTTTAAAAACCAAAGTTCTAAATACAATCTTCCTAAGACTTTGACATTATTCTTACTCAGTTTGTCGTGATGTGGCTATTTTACTATATTTTACTATATTCAACATTCCCGGTTAATATTGTGATAAGGTCGTCAGCTTTCAATTTCAGAATATTTATTACATCATATACCTACCAGGTGAAGTCTAACCTCGCCTTTACTATTCACATGTTTATAAAACAAGCGAGGGGAGATAACATGATTGTTACAAACTCTTTTATATACTCGTTTATCTTATAACAATGTTGTAACACCCCCAAATTGGGTCGCAGCGGTAATATAAGGTCTCGGTGTGGGCGTGTTACTTCAAGATCAAATAGCACAAGACTTTATAAGAACGACACAAAGTCGTTTTAAAATGATACATGGATTTATTGAAAGACTTTATTCAAAAGCTATAGCTATCAATTTGTTCATTTTTGAATATTACAAAAGTTAACATACATTTACCAAAAATCTGATGCACCTAAATCTTTAAGCGTTGCAATCCAAAATATAACCCAATGAAATCCCTGGCATCCATGCCTATTGACTCTCCTGAAAACATTGTTTAAAAACGTTAACAAAATTGTTGGTGGAATTCATAGGTTTGATAAATCTAATGTGCGAGGACCGCAAGACTTTTTCGTGATAATGCAAACCATGCTGATTCACAAAACTGATTAATTTACACTAAGCTCATGACACTGAAGCTCGACGATCTTTCTTGCAATTAAACTTTATACTTGCAATTTCTCGCCTATTAGGATGTTCAACCCGAGAAACATTCCTAATTCGACATGCTATAAATGTTCGTTCCTGGTGATAGCTAATCACTGAAGGGGAGGTTGTTTCCCGGAACTAGATCTATTAAATAACATCCCGCTCACATAATGTAATTCCTAATATTCTTTGCGCATTGACAGTTAGTCATGATAAGGGGTCAAACTGGGTTATCGCTAATTAGGCAACATGTAATCAATTATTGCGTCCAATTTATAAAACAAAGCATGTTCTACCCATAATTATAACTATTGATGAAATAGTAAAAATGTGGGGGGCTATGAATCACATGAGTTCTGATAACCAAATATCGAGATGTTCTGCGTCAAGTATAAAAGATCGGAATGCAAACCCTAAATGTATCATTGGTCGTAAAGTTACCCGAGTACTTGAATATAATCTTATAGTTGTTACTTCGTACTATCGTTCGGGCTATCATAATTAAAGAGGTCATGACATGACGTTCGAGGAGTTAGGACACTTTAAATCGTAAATCCAACAACTCGTCGATACGCCATCCGAAGAGGCCTCATTATGAAACTCCCTAGTAATATAGTACTTTGATAACCACATAATATTCTATATAGCTCAATCACCAACTAATGGTTTTGGTAAAATTGTGTTTAATAAGTTAAAACGTTTATATTTACCGTTTTAGTAAAACTAGCATAACTTTTGCGTTTTAAGCCCGATTCTCGCGTTTCTTATGCCCATCTTTTCGTATTAAGGCGGGTTATCGATATTTGACATTTTCATAAATTTTGTCCCCTGATGAACAGTAACTTTTACTGTTCACATCAGACGTGAGTTTTATAAAAATCGTATTCGTCGTCGTAAAACCCGTAAATGTCGTATTTTATTCGTTATAGCTCCGTTTTTAGTGATTCTTTCGAGGACGTTCTCGTAATTAAAAGTTATATCATATTTTTGATGTTTTAAAAACTGAAGTTGCTGTAATGAATAGTGTTTTTATAAAAATAGTTTTATAAAAGTATTTCTCGTTGTAAACTCGTAATTAACGTATCTTTTTCGTTATAAATCGGTTTTTCGAGTTTCTTATCATTTTGGAATCGTCATGAGATGTATTATTAGTATTTTATGCTCTACCTTCTGTATGAAACACGAAATAAAAACCTTTTTATTATCCAAGTGTATTGATTTATAAAAAGTTTGTTTTATTAACTTTTATAAACCCTAATTTATAACTAAACATGTTTATACTTAAACAACATGTTATCATAATTATAGATCCATTATTTCATGATATATATGACCATATGACATAAGAAAAAGTGTATAATTTCATAGACATTAGTAAAAACCCTTTTTACATATTCAAAAGTCTTAAGTGGTGATTTAGCCATAAATAACATATTACACATGAAATAATGATAATAAAAAGTATAAAGGAATTTAGAAGACCTTAGGGATGATGTATGAGATGAGAAATGAATGCTAAACCCGTGTTTAGACTCAAAACCCAAGCTTGCACTTAAGAAAACCCTTGTTTACTTAATAAAAACCCTAACTTTCTTTTTCTTGCGTAATACTTGGAAATGGTGATTCAATGGTTGGAAATACCTTAGAATGTCTTAGGATAGATGTGTATAGAAGTGTATGGGTTGAATAAAATTTTATATGGATTGATTGTAGGGGGGGGATGCCGTAGCTTATATGGAGAGCAAGAGAGGTGTTTTTGTGAATTTTACCAAGTGTTTAAGCATGTATTGTAACACCCCCAAATTGGGTCACAGCGGAATAAGGGTCCGGGGTGTGTTACTTCAAGATCAATAGCACAAGATATATAAGAACGACACAAAAAGTCGTTTAA